>JAHKKF010524696.1:0-12346 GCA_019740295.1 Labeo calbasu | reverse complement strand
CTTCCGGTCACCTCCTTGGCTTCTCCCTCCGTCATCACCTCCATGGACTATTCCGCCATCACCCTGGACTCCATCTTTTGCCCTCCTCCTGGAAGTCCATCCTCCGCCGAAGCCCCCTCCTAAGACTTTGTACATTTTTGTTTTCCTTGTTTGTCGGCGCGAGGACGCGCCTTCCAGGAGGGGGAGGTAATGTCACACCCCTGGACTCTAGTTGGTTTCTCCCATCATCTCCCCTGCAGCTCTGTGTGTTTTGGTTTCTCCCTCATTGTCTGCACCTGTGTTTGTAATCAGTCTGTGTATATATAGCGTGTGTTTTCCCTCTTGCCTTGTCGGTTGTTGATGTTGTTACCGTGTACTCCTGTGTTTCCCGTTGGTTCCCCTGGATTATTATTAAACTGTTCGTGTTTCTACGTCGTTGTTTTGTCTTGCCTCGTCTGATCGTGACAAATATCCCAGCTGCCTTAAAATGTTAAGTTGATTCAACTCAATTTAAGTTGTCACTTAGTACAATTTAACATTTCAAGTTGAATAAACTTTTTTTGAGTTGACTGAACTTAAAATTTTAAGGCAGCCAGGTAACAAATTATTTTAAGTTGGCTCAAATTTTTTTTTTTTTTTTTACAGTGCATGTGTGTTAATAAACTTATTTTTATTTTATTTTTTTAAATATAAGGGAGAAAAAAGAGGAGTTCATGTTTTACTTGTTCAAATTTAGAAGTAAATTCTAAAAAATGCTGGGTGAAATATGATTAAGGCTAGAAGGGAGACAGCTCTGGCTATGCACACATCAATCTAACACTATTTTTGTCACACTGTACAACAATAATACTGTTTTTGTATCATACAGGCTGAGTTTAGGGTTGGGACAGACATTAATAAAACTCAACCTAATAGGTAGAAACATTTATTTCATTGTTAGTTTCTGGTTGGAGATGTATCCACAACCGTGAAATATGGAAAAACCCAGCAGTTGGTTTGTTTGACACAGTGGTTGGGTTAAATGTTTAACTTAATCTTCTAGCTAGTTTTATTCAACGCAACAATTGCTTAAAAATTACTATATTTCTTGCTTAAAATGAACCCAAAATTGTCTGTAAATTAACAATATTTTCAATAATGTTCAATATATGTTCATTAAGTTGAATAAATAATAATTTTTCATAAATGGCTTATTAAATAATATCTGCCTTGTGAAGTATCACAACGTTTTACCCCGCCAAATGATTTGGCCCCCTCAAGCTCAAATGTCAAGCTACCCTTATGATTGCAGCACCGATAAAATGTCCAGCTCAGCATGATTTCAACTATTACTTCTGAATCTCAGCCTGAAAAGCACAAACGTGTTTGCATTTGCCCTCACTTGAAAGTCAACCCACATTCTTTACTCACAACCTGGTTCAATTTGTTCCAGGACAATAGTCTCAAGCCATTAAATGAACTTTCTCCCCTGTGGTGTTTCTGTAGAGGTATTTGTGGGCTTCAGGATGCAGCAACTGTAGACAGAGGACAGAAGTAATATAAGGAGTTGAGTTAGGAGGTTAATCGAATAAAAAAAAGTTTTTTTCTTTAAGCAGTTTCAAAGACTTTTATTGGTTCTCAAGATCATGTTATTGAGTTGTCCAAGAAAATCTATTATCTTTCCAGCAAAGTGTGCTTTTAGATAAACAGATTATCTTCCCTGCATAAATGAGCATGAAATAAATCAAACAGATAGGTGAAATTAATATGATACATGTTATAAGTTCGATTTCCCTTTCTTATTGAAAATAAAAAGGAAGCACTGTATTTCATTTATAAGCTTAAAAGCTAAAACCTTAACGCTTCTCAATACATTGGTTTCACAACGCGTCATAAATCGGCTATATTGGCAGCACTGAACGTAAACAATGCCACTAAAACGAACAAAAATCACAAATTTTGCTGATTATTGCTCCTGAAAATGGTCAATTATTGTCATATTTTGGGAAAAACATTTGGAGTACTATAGACTGACAAAAGTTGTAACAAATCAAGGAGAAGAGTGCAAAAAAACTGTCTGAGGAACAAAAGGCGTTTGTGGTTGGCCAAACTGAACCAGGATTTTCAGAGCAAGAATCTTGACAACATTCATGTTTGTTCTTATCATTTCCAGTCAGGTAGGTGAAATATTATCTTAATTAATACTGCTTGTATGTGTCTTTACCCTGTTGAAAAATCCAGCATATGCTGGTTAGGTATGTTTTGAAGCATGGCTGCTGGTTTGAGCTGGTTTAAGCTGGTCATGTGCTGGTTCTAAGCTGGTCCTGAGCAGGAGCTAGTTGCTTAGGACCAGCACATGACCAGCTAAAATGCTAAAACCAGCAGCCATACTTCAAAACATACCTAACCAGCATATGTTGGATTTTCTACAGGGTACCGCCTATTAAGTTTAGCTTGTCAAACTATTGTGCCCTTTTTTGCGTACTAAGTCCTTCTCTATATGATTTAGCAGCGACCACATGTTTTTTTCCATGGTTTAGACAGCATTAATTAGCAGAACAACATATTCAGTAGTACACTAACTGTACAGTCCATGCTGTTGTTTACATCCGAGTATCTCCAATATAGTTATATAGAAGGTTTGCACTTACGTCATGATTTGGTCTGTTACCCAGATGCGCAGCCATACTTCAGATACTTGGATGTAAACAACAGCATGGATTGCTGTGTCTTATCTAGTGGAATGATCAGTTATTTTCATAAAAATAATATAATTTATATACTTTTTAATGTAAAACGCTCAACTTTTCTTACTCTGTCTGGACTGTTTTTTTCCGGTCGAAAAACTCCCATCTCATGTTCTCCCTCAACTTCAAAATCATCCTATATCGCTGTTTTACCTTTTTTGTTAAGGGTGTTTGATCTTCTTTGCATGTTCACTTTGCAAAGACTGGGTCAGTACTTCTGCAGTGATGTAGGATGATTTTGAAATGATTATTGAAGTTGAGGGATAAAATACGATTGAACTTTTTCGACATACCCTAACTGTCTTGAGCCAGAATACACAGAGTTCAGGGAGAGCAAGGCAAGACGAGCGTTTGAGATTAAAAAGTATTTAAATTGTATTTAATGAAAATAACCGATCGTTTTGCTAGATAAGACCCTTCTTCCTCGGCTGGGATCGTTTGAAGCCGCATTTAAACTGCATTTTGGAAGTTCAAAATCGGGACACCATACCAGTCCATTATATGGAGAAAAATCCTGAAATGTTTCTCTCAAATAAAAAAATTTCTTTTACGACTGAAGAAAGGAAGACATAAACATCTTGGAAGACAAGGGGGTGAGTACACATGTGAATCTTTGTTTTGGAAGTGGACTTCTCCTTGAAGATATTAGCCAAATGTTTCACCAACCTGACCAGAAATGATAAGAACAAACACAAATGTTGTGAAGATTCTTGCCCTGGAAATCCTGGTTCAGTTTGGCCAACCACAAACGCCTTTTGTTCGGCAGACAGTTTATTCTCCTTGATGTGTTGTAACTTTTGGCAGTCTATAGTAACATTACTCCAAATGTTTTTCCCGGTCCGACCAATTTATACAGCCCAAAACATGACAATAATTGATCATTTTCAGCAGCAGTAATCAGAAAATATGCAAGTTTCATTCAGTTCAGTGGCATTGTTTATGTTCAGTGCTGCCAATATGGCCGACTGATGACATGTCGTGAAAGCACTCTATAAATGAATGATCACTATCGGGATGTGAAGAGACTTTCAACCAGCATAACAAAAAATGTTTTTGAATCAAATCACCCTTTAATTTAACAACATGTAACATAAAATGTAATGTGTATAAGCAGAAATAGTTATTTCAATGAAAAACATTAATAAAAATGTCAATTGTCACACAGAATATTCTGTATAAGCGTGCTTATTTATGTTATAGCTGAGCTATGGTGTTTGCACTTTGAACAGTCAGGAAATTTAAAATATGAGATCAGATATTTATACTTCATATGCAGAACTCCCCTATTATTATGCAGGGAATCCTTCACAGGCAGCAACAGCTGTCATAAAGCCGTTCTACTCTGAATCACTGCAGCAACCAAAATGTAAAATGGCTTTGAGGTATTTATCATTGCTCACAACTAAGACAGGCAGGTTGTGAATTCTTGTTGTAGGATTTATGTCAAGTTCTTCACTTCTTTTCCAAATGCTATGATTTCTTGCATAAGCAAAATATACAATACATAGGCAAAGTGGATTCTTCACTGCTGAGATGTTTTATAATTTGCATTCATTAGCCAGTAGAGGAGGCATATAGGCTCTGGTGTATATGATGTATCATTGTAAGCTGATCTTTTTAAAGTTTTAGCTAAGATGGTTATACTTCAATTTGTAAGATGGAAAGGCCAAGTCTAATGACTGCTGTATGACACACAACTGATAGCTTAGTTATTTTATTATTGTCATGAGTCTCTCTGTGGTCGAGCTCCATCTTAATGCAAAATGGATATCAAACCATTTATTTAAAAAAGAAATTGTATTATGCTTGATGAGTATTTTGCTTTTTGTGAAATCCATTGTCAACGCTGACATAGTGTTACAAGTTACAATGCTTCTGAGAAGATTTAGTGGACTCATATGCATGAAAACAGTCTATTCAGTATGCAGGTGCTGTGTCAAAAAGACATTAAACAGATCTGTGATGATCTCAGTGTAAACAATCTTAAGTCAATCTGTATTTCAAACCATAGATTTTTGACTTAAAGACTTAACAGGCTGAAATTCCACCTGAGGACTCATAGATCTAATGCAGGACCTTCATATTGCAGAGTAGCTCATTACGTTAAGTGCTTCTTGGCTTTCAATCATTCATGCTATAAATGAACGTATCCACCTCTTTGGCTTAGTCATAAATGAGAATAGAAGCAAAAGGTCACACAACAGAAGAAATTAGAGGTCACTGATTTATACATACTGGCTTAGTGCACAAACTCTCTAAAGTATAGTACCCAAAATCTGGTACAATATATGATGTGCACATATATCTTGTGAACTAATTGTCCTTCCTTTGAAAAACTTATTGAAGTCTGAGTGAAACACAACTTTAAATTTATGTATTTATATCAGCCTAATCTGGCCCATTTTATCTAACTGGATGTTTTTCATTGCATGCTGTCAGATTGATTTACTCTGTCAATCAAAGCTACATACAGACTCTCAAATTCAAATTAGACTTTTTTAGAAGAACAAGGGTGGCTTGTGGAAAAGTCTGAGATAGTGAATGTTTACAGTTGTTTGTCACAACAGACGAAGTGAGTTTATTTCATCCATTCATTTTAGACCCCCTGAACACAAACTTGAGGTTGTTTATGAAATAAACTTGTTATGCATATGATAAAACCAACAGAAACTCTTTGCCAGTTGTTCATATAAAGATTAAACGGTGTTGGGAAGATTACTTCTGTAATAGGTTACAGATTACAAGTAACATACTTTATTAAAGTAATGTAACTGATTACTTTGTATTACTTTTTGCTTTTTGATTACTTTTCCAAATTTCTAATGAATATTTTCAACTGCCATTTATTTTATTATTATTATTTCGTGTGTGTGTGTATATGTATATATATATATATATATATATATTTTTTTTTTTTGTTAACAACCGTTTATTACATTTTCTTCTAGGAACTGAAATATAAAACAAAACACAACTGTGCAAATTTGGAACCCACCCCAACCCNTACTTTTCCAAATTTCTAATGAATATTTTCAACTGCCATTTATTTTATTATTATTATTTCGTGTGTGTGTGTATATGTATATATATATATATATATATTTTTTTTTTTTTTTTTGTTAACAACCGTTTATTACATTTTCTTCTAGGAACTGAAATATAAAACAAAACACAACTGTGCAAATTTGGAACCCACCCCAACCCATCCCACCCTTTTTAGACTTAAAAACATAATATATGATGCAGACCTTAAAAAATATATTAAAAAGATTAAAGACTAAAATGAATAAATATTTTGAACAATGATTTTTAAAATATGACACAAAACTACTAATCATTTTCAAACATTTAAAGCAGGCAGGTTACTGTCAGACTTTCAAAATTCTTCATTACTTGAATTAAGATTATAACAATTTAATTGTAAAGCACAGCCACCACAAAATCAGAATTTAGCACCTCTTTTTACTTTTTACTAGATCGTTCTGAGGTCAAATACTGATTTAAAATCATAAGATATTGTTTATTAGCTATGATACTGTTTCAGTTCATTAAAAAACATATAAACAAACCCAGATAGAAAATAAAACAGTTATCAAATAAGCATATGTGTCCTAAACACTTGAAACACTGCTGTCTAATATTTTAGTGCAGTCAATGCAATTTGAGAAAGAAATAACTTAATACTGTGTGTGTGTGAAAATATTTGAAAGTAAGACTTTGTAATCGTTATTATTTTCATTACTGTAATTTGATTACACATTTGTTCCTCAGTAATGGATTACAATTACATTTATTTTGTAATTAAATTACTTAACTCTGTTACATGTAACTAGTTACTTCCCAACACTGGAATTAAATGAGCAACAATGAAAACTAAATGGAAAGCTGACATGCAGCATAGTCATCCTTATGATAAATAAAGCTGCTTCTTTTAGAAGGCTGATGTGTCCTCAGAGTCTTTTTCGATAACCTCGTTATTTATGTGTAAAACTTTCTTAATTGTTATAATATGCTAAGTGCACCTTTAAATCACGCCGGTTTGTCGTGAGCTGGCAAAGAGATGCCGATTTTGACTTTCAATAGGACATACAGCCTACGTCATAAATCCAGCGCTGACTCTTGTAGGGGGTTTCTTTACGTCACACCGCGGTGTTTCCGTCAGTTCTCTCCGCATAGCATTATTACTACAATACTGCGAATGAATCCCTCTCTCTCTCTCTCTCTCTCTCTCTCTGTCTCTCTCTCTCTCTGTCTTTTCTCTTTCTTGAAGTACTGCAGACAGAGCTGCAGCGCTAAATCACCGTCAGCTCCTGCTTTAGTTGCCGGATATCTTTATGATACAAAAAATGTTTATTTATTAGCAGCGGCGGGCGTCTCGTAATGGAGAACCAATATCGACATCTCATCTGCTCAGCTCCCTAAAGGGTGAGTTAAATCTTTAAAGACTTTCGCCTTTCAATCTATTTTAGTGTACGAAATAAAGAAAATGTTTAAATCTTACATTCATCTGATCAGCACTGCATAGTTTGTCAGTGCACAAAGGAGACGGATGAACATGAAATTAACAATATTGATTGACAGCTCAGTTTATCCAAGAAACAAAAGTTGTTTATTCAGGACCCCAAACCCAGAACTAAAAGCGGTTTATTTGAAGAAGTTTTAATTGAAACATATAGTTCTTATATAGTATGTCCAGTCCTTTATTAAATTATTAGAAGAGAGTGTCCGGTGTTAAGGGAATGGGATTGAGCGCTGCTCTGGAGTCAGTTTTGACATGAGCGAAAGCGACTGATCGGTGGCTGAAATAGAGCACAGTGAGCGCGGATCCTCCGCCGCGGGCAATACGAGCACTGCAGACACAGAAATACTGAGAGAAGAAAATTACTAAAGTGTATGTGTTTTTAATATTCCTTCTTGGGTGTAACACCCAGGAAGTAACATTGGATTTGAATCCTTTCTACAATATAGTTGGAAGAAAGTGGATATAATAAGTTTTCTCGGTTTTTACACAAAGCATTGACTAAACAAATTTTACAAATATATTTCTTTATTTTAATGGTGAATATGAGTTTATCAACAACTACAAAATTCATACATTTATTCTATCTATCTATCTATCTATCTATCTATCTATCTTAGATAATATAGGTTAAAACACAGCCAAACCCATTTACATAAATAATGCTTAGTAGGCTAGCTGAGCCATGACATTTGTGATTTTCATTCAGCTTTATTGAACTGAGACTAACTTTAATTTTCAGAGAAGTCTTAAAAGTTTAAATCCCCTTAAATTCTTTTTGATTATGTATAAGCTTGTTAAAATACCCATGTTTAGCCATTTTATTAAAAATAATGAATTAAAACAACTGTGGCCAGTGTGTTCTATACAAGTGGAGACCAATCCACCTTTTTATTTCAGTCATGCACTTTAAACTCATTCAACACTGTGTAGTCCCAAGGTTGTATCCTTGAGGACTGTTCAGCATTTCATCAGCGATGCCGCATTGACCAGGCTTTTATCTTTTTTTCATATAGTTCAGCTGCATGATTCTGCCTCATTAGGCTGCATAAGCACTAAGGCAGTTTAGTGATGATTTATATTTGATGCGCATTGTGTAAATATGCAGTAATTTGTCCTTTAAGATTGGCATCCCATAAGAGGTTTTTTTTGTCTGTTGCATTTAGTTTGCATGACTGGAAACACATGTCCGATGTTAAGATTAGAATCTGCTCCTGTAGCAGTGCTCATGCTGGTGGGAAGGTTTGCTCTGCCCATTGAGAAAAGGCTTTATTGAATTACCTGCAGAGTGATGCAGCCGGCTGTGTCGTGATTGAGAGCGACAAGCCTCATATAATCCGAGCCCACTTTTTTCTTTTTAGCATGCATGCCAGTGCGCCATATTATGATACCCTGATGTTTCACTGATATGTATAGAGGAATTATATTAGAATAATTTGTTAAATATGTTCAGAGGGATTTATTTACATCGTAATGTAGCCTCCTGCTTCTTCCAAATGTGTGTTTTCCTGGCTATAACTCAACAGTGTCAACATTTTCTAATACAATACTGTATGATGGCATGCCAAATATTTATAATAATTGCAAATATCATTCATATAGAATTAAAAATGAATTGAGACTACAGGAAGGTTTCGGAATGACTTTGAGCTCCATCTGTTTAGTTGTCACCACTCCCTGTTGAAACAAACAGCATATGCTGTTGAGGTATATACTGAAGCATGCTGGTTTGAGCTGGTTTGAGCTGGTTTAAGCTGGTCCTTAGTTGGTCATGAGCTGGTCTTAAGCAGGAGCTAGCAATACCAGCCCAGGACCAGCTTATAACCAGCTCAGGACCAACTAAGGACCAACTTTAACCAACTCAAACCTACTACCATGCCTCAAAACATACCTAATTAGCATATGATAGATTTTTCAACAAGGCCGTCAGACAGAAAATCTTGGGCTGACAGTTCATGTTGAAAAAATGCAGTTTTCTTAATATTTCTCCAGTTGTTGTTCTAAATAGTCTAACACAGTTGAACAAATTTTTCCTCAGAAAGTGTTCATACTAAATGTTTGGTCATTTAGGGCCAGTTAAAAATTTAAAATTCTCTGTTTCACAACATAAAAGTGTGAAACTGAAGAACTGTGATTTCTGTCCTTCTTCCCCTGTAACATTGTCTTAACTGAAACGTTTAGAAGTGACTTTTTTCTATGAATAAAAGAACATAATCAGAAAATGGCAGTAACATTTTCAGCTAATTCAGACAGCTAATTTATACCCTCCTCCAAATACTTTCTTCTTTTCCACTTTCTCCATAATATCATCAATTCCTGGAGCAGAAGATGAGGTTCTCTTAGCACAAGATGTCCTAGCGTCCTTCTTATAGACGAGGTCATTTGCTTTTTGTTTTAATGTGATTATGTCCTCTCCAAACCATTAGGAGATTGAACCTGGCTTATTCACACTGCCTGACAACAAAGAAAGAAAAAGGACAGTCACTCTTTGCTCTTGTCTGCATTTCAGCTGTCTGCCAAAGTCAATCCTTTTAGCAAAAAACACTGTTCTGTTTAAATTTGAAAGTATTAGCACGTGTTGTGTTGTTTTATTCCTTATATTAATCACTGCTGTGAGTATTATAGTCTAATCTACAGCAACAACACATATTTGTAGGTAAAGAACACAAACTTATTTATATGACACCCCAAAAATGAAAAATGTCATTAAGTGGAACATGTAAAATATTGAAATTGATTTATCTCATAGACTGAAATGACATATTTCATTTTTTTCCACTCTTGCCCCCTCTCTGTAATCTTAACATGTCGACAGGCAATTTTACAGCTCGCCTCTTAAAACCTTTGTTATTCATTCCAGCGTGTCAAATATGCTATAATGTTCTTGCATATAGAACCTGACCTACTGACTCCCAATGCACCAGAGAAGGTGTAGAGAACAGAAACACCATATATCATTTCGACAGAGGCCATCATGAGTGCAAGGCCTATTTTCAGTCCACTTGCCACTGATTGTACCAAGACTGTGCACTTAGGTTAAGCTGTTCCCAGTTAGATCTATACAGTTAGAAAAGTATTTCAGACTTTTATGAGGAAAAATGATTAGATTTAGTTGTATTGGAGAGTTTTCCATAGCTATTTGAATTATAGCTAATAATCTACATGACTTTCTACCGCCCATCATTTTTAAGCAGTCCTGTCAGATCCCCCAGCATTACGTAGGTAGATCGGGGGAAGTGCTGTCTCTTCACCGAGGGGCCAATCATGCAGTTCACTGGGGCCAGACCTCTCAGACAGACACATGGTCCACATCCATTCAGTCGGCCAATAATGGATTACTCCGCAGCCTGAGCACTCAGCTTCCCAAAGGCATGTAAACACAATGAAAGTGAAACAAGCTCTCCCTTTTGATCCATTAGCTGTTGTAAAGTCTCAGAGACTTATTTGCAGGGGTGTACATGGCTCCCAGTATAGTAAGGATTATGATTAAATCTTATTTCATTATGACGTGATGTAAAATAAGCTTTTAATTAAATGAGACAATTTTGCTCACTTTCTGTTTACGATCTTTAAAATATATTGCAGTCTATAAACATTTGCTGTCAAAAATGTCTGATACCACAAGGAAAATCTGGAATTTTTAAAGTTTAATTCTGGAAACAAGCTAAAAACGTTAAGGGTCAGATTTGCCTCCAACGAAGCAGAAGATGCTTTTTGGAACATGATCATCAGGTTTTGTTTGAGTGCTGTTGTCATTAAATCAACGAGTGACACTCCACATACTTATAGGTTATATGCTATATAACTGTATTGTGACTTTTCACCATGTGGGAATGTTTCTTAAAGGTATAGTTTACCCAAAAATTAAAATTCTGTCAATAATTACTCACCCTCATGTTGTTTCAAACCAAGACCTTCATTCATAACGTCATGGTCCTCTCGTGAAGACTGTCAAAATTAATTTATTATTTTTTTTTAAGCTCGTAGCTTCTCGTAGCTTCATAAATTTAAGGTTGAACCAGTGATGTCACATGGACTGTTTAACAGTGTTCTTACTACCATTCTGGGTTGAACGTGTCAGTTGTGTTGCTGTCTATGCAGGGTCAGAAATCTCTCTGATTTCATCAAAAATATCTTAATTTGTGTTCTGAAGATGAACAAAGGTCTTACAGGTTTGGAATGAAATGAGGGTGAGTAATTAATGACAGAGTTTTCATTTTTGGGTGAACTATCCCTTTAAATGTAACACACAATTTGTTACAGGTATAAACAAAATAAATCAGACCATATACACAACATAAACTAATTGCTGCATATAGTTTGCATAGCTCAACTGATGTGTTTTTAGACTTCAGTTCATTTTATATATACCCTTTGTAATATATTTTATTTCTGGGGTACTCACTACTCACATCTGCTCCTGCAGAATTTATTTGACCTTAGCAAATCAAGGTCTTCAAGATTAGTTGAAAATTACAGGGGAGAGTGTAAGAGCAGGGTCAAGTACTGCATTTTATAGCCATTGCTGTTTTGTCAAAGGGATGGTTTTAGTTGGTGATTATCAGTGGTCAGAGCGTATCAGCAATTGGTTGTTAGCAATCACGGATGAGAACTATGTAGTCAGTGGTTCTTATGCTAGTCAGAGTTTAGGACCCAGATGTCAGTCCCTGATGGGCTGCAGTGAGAGCTTTTGAGTGCTTCAGCTCTCCATGAATCACCAACTGAAAAATTAGTTTTTACAGTGACAAAAATTTGGATGAAAAAAATAATAAATTCATGCTAAAGTACATTGTCTGTTTAACACTAATATGTGACCCTGGACCACAAAACCAGTCATAAGGGTAAATTTTCTGAGAATTGAGATTTATACATAATCACAAAGCTGAATAAATAAGCTTCCCATTGATGTATGTATTGATGAATTTGACAGAGATACAGGAATCTGAGGCTGCAAAAAAACAATAAAATATTATGAAAATTGCCTTTTAAAACTTCTCAGCAAGGCATTTTACTAATCCAAAAATAAGGTCTGATATAATTATAGTATAGGAAATTTACAGAATATCTTCATGGTACAAGATCTTTATATAACATCCTAATGATATCGATAATTTTGACCCAT
>JAHKKF010524695.1:0-20693 GCA_019740295.1 Labeo calbasu | reverse complement strand
GTGAGCTAATCATAGACTAAAGACCCAGGTAAACAATGAATTAATCTTTTCTGTTTCTTATAGCATTATAGTTTTGTCTTGTTTGTAGTGTGATCAACCTTTGTGTAAGCAGTAGATGTATTAGGGAAGTAACACGTAACATTTTAATTATATTTTGCTAAAATGAACGAAATGACTCGAAAAAGATTTGTTCATTTTGCTGAAAGAGACTCAAAGGTCCGAGTCGGTAAAATGATCCGAACTTCCCATCAGTACTACGAATCACGTCTAAGTTCAAAAAGGTAGAATATGGCGAAATATCAGCGACATCGTTGTACCTTTTGTTTGCCTGTGCTACACGAGCTTCTGTGCTTAAAAAGTATACAAATTTTTATTTTCCGAAAAAAATTACCGATCGTTTCGCTAGATAAGACCCTTCTTCCTTGGTTTAGAGTCCTTTGAAGCTGCATTTAAACTACATTTTGGAAGTTCAAAATCAGGGCACCAATGAAGTCCATTATATGGAGAAAAATCTTGCACTGCTTTCCTCAAAAACCATAATTTCTTCATGACTGAAGACAGAAAGACGAACATCTTGGATGACAAGGGGGTGAGTAAATGATTTGTGAATTGTTCTTCTGGAAGTGAAGTTCTCCTTTAAAAGGTGCTGCCTTAACTTACCAGTGTTCCTCTTCTGAGGGCTCTTGACTGGACTGAATGAGGATGAAGAACCTAAAAATGATAAAACAGCAAACTATTAGTATAGCAGGGTTTTGTTATTTTGAAAATTAGCGAGTATAATCATTGAAAATATCTTTGTTTGCCTTGACTCTCTAGCTGTTGCAGGCTGTCTGCCATTTTAAAAAGCAGTTCCTTCACTTCTGTCCTTCCCTCTGAGTCGGTGAGTTTTGACAGGGACATACTGAGGTCTGTGGGCTCCGCTCCTAAATGCAGCACAGCACTGTCCTCCTGCAGCTTCACGAATGCTCTGCCAGCTTTACACGCAGACCTGTCCACATATACAAGAGACGGTTCTCAAAGAGAACAGTAGATCATGCCAGTCAAGAAATCAGATTATTGATATAATAATTGCTCATCAAGCTGCAACTAACTTGAGTTTGAAAGTATAATCCTCTGTGGACTTCAATGAAAATTTCTTAAACTGTAAAGAAATAAAGCATTGCATTATTGTTATAAGAGAAGAATATCTGTCATGTAGAAAGACTCCATCCAAAATAAATAAATAAAATAAAAACATTCTTACAAGCTGAGACATAATCTCCTCAGAAAGATGTGTTTTCCAAACATCTTCACCATTGGTAAATCTACAGAAAACAGGACATCATGATATATGCAATTATAAACAATCATAATATGTACAATTTTAAACAATAGATACAATTTATATTATGTATTATTATTATGAAAAATGTTGAGTGTGTTATTAGTCAGTGTGACTAAAATTTTGAGTGTGTTATTAGTCACATTTTTGTGTGTATATTTATTTATTTATTTATTTATATTATATGTAAAAAAAATTTATACATAAATTACAATTAAGTAATTATATACCGAAAAAGACAGAAAAAGTGTTAGATTAAAAAGTTTAAAGATTGGAAATGCTGAATACAACCACCTGAAATAAGTTTAAGCTGAACTACTACAATTACAAAACTACTACAAAAAACTGAAAAAAAAAAAAAAAAAACATTTAAATAAATTAAAGCTAAATAATAATAATAATAATAATAATAATAATAATAATAACTAGTGCTGTTCAAACGATTAATCGCGATTTATGTGTGTGTGTGTGTGTGTACTGTTTATTTATTTATGTATATATAAAGACACACATTCGCTATATATTTTTAAAATATTTACATGCATATAGTCATAATTTATATTATATATAAACAACTTATATAAACATACAATATTTTTCTTAAATATAACATGCATGTGTGTGTATTTACATACATAATAAATATACACACATATATTATGTACACAAAAACGTTTATTTTGGGTGCGATTAATCGAGATTAGGCGTTGCTCATGACGAAAACCCGTAAAAATACTAAAACTAAAAATATATTAAAAAAACTAATTCAAAATATATATATATAAATACTATAACAGTAAATTATATCAAAATAACAGCGGTGTAATTAACCTGAATTAATAATAACTGCACAAAAAAAACTACGCAAGGATATGTATAATTTAAACTAATTTTAAATGAAGTATAGAACATCAAACATGACATTTCATGTCAACTCACCCTATGTTTATGTCTCCCGCTGATCGCTTTTGCGTAAAAAACACATACTTGGACTGATCGTTTTTATCCAGCAATGTGCAAAGAACAGATTTGGACTCTGAGGTATTTTGTTCCATACTGCTTTAAAATAAAATCACATAAAAACTGAAAACTGCATGCTTCTCAACCAGAAACTGCTCATCATAAACAACAAGGGCGCGATTTAAACGTTCAGCCAGTCACGTTTCAGCCACCCGGAAGTTGTTGCGCCATTCACGTCCTGTTTACCTCGTAAAAACGATAAAAGTCGAACTTCCACGAAAATGTTTATGACCTGGAAACTAGTATTTGACGATTAGAAGTTATAATAAATACTATTCATTACAAACAAAAATCTAAAATTAAATAAAAAATATATATATATTTAATGACAGCTGGTCTAACGTGCTGCAAGCAGGCGTCACAGACTGACAGTACACGTACAGTCATTTCTTGGTCCGTTACTGCGATTATCCATTCTAAATTGCTTCATATTATGCCGAGCCGCTTAAATGGGTTGGCAGTCTCGAACCCGAACCCTGCAAGTGTTTGACACGGAGTTAAGCGCTGATACTGTGGAGTGGTGCCCATTACCACAGTGGTCTCATGTTCTGGCATGTGGGACTTACCAACTTCAAAAAGGCGATGATAAGGTAATGCAAAATATTTATCGGCTGTATTTTGTAATATTGTGTGGTGTTAGTGGCATCAACGGGTCAATTCTCGATTGAAACGGTGTTTTCTGTTAACAGCAGACCGCAGAAGACTCTACTGCCCCAAGCAGAATCGGTCGACTTTATCTGTTTGACTGTAATCCGCAACCATCGTTCATCCCTCCACTGACTGAGACTCAGCGGATAGACACTCCTGCTATACTCGACCTCAAATGGTAAGTGAATCTCACTATTCATTCTTCTCACCTACACCATTACACACTCCATCCATGTGTACAGTATATTGTACTGTATTTTGTACATTCTCTGTATGTTATATATATTGTTTGTTGTGTGTGATGGCATTCATCCATTTTCCACACCAAGGGCAACACCCTTGACAGATGGCCAGTAATGGAATGGATGCTGATTCAAATGTTTTATGTAACTGACCTGACCAAAACACTTGAATTCTGAGTGCTTTTGTTTGTTTTAATTCCTCAGGTGTCACGTGCCGATATCAGAGCGCCCATTGTTGGGTATGGCCACTGCAAGTGGAGAAATCCAGTTGTACAAGCTTATGGAACCTCAGGTGACAAATCACACTGATGATGCAAGAGGAATGGCACATTCAAGAACTATTCTAGATATTATAAAAATTAATCTCTATTTACAGCACCAATTATTATTTCAGGTTATAATAATCAAAGAAAAATCCAGCCACTGGGATTATGTTGGAAATGTATAACCAGACGTTCATCTTTTGAAGGGAACCCTGGCTAAAGTGGAGAAAACAAAAACTAAAGGGTGTTTAGGAAGTTTTATTTGTCCACAGGCATCTTCCCATTCTTTTCTCCTCTTCTTATCGCTAGGAAAGCAATAAAGACTTACATCGCTTCTCTTGTTGCCTTTTGACTGAAAATTACAACCGTAAGCTGCACAATGTGTCATCGTATCAGTATTTTATTTTCCAAGTTGCTTATTCTGAGTGGTGTTGCAGTAAGAATAGCAACAGATAGCTCAACTAATGCAACCGTTTTACGTAATAAAAATAATGCCACCCCCACAGTCCAAAATATGTATGAAATTATGTGGATTTTTGAAATAATGTAAATCTTTAATAGGTTTTCTACTACATATTTTAGTAAAAGACATAATTTATGTTGTATTACAGGTCTTAATACCCAAGGTTCCCTTTAATAAATATCAAGCACTTCTTTTATTTTATTTTATTTCTTTCTTTAATCCACTGACCCCATTGATTTCTATAGTAATTATTTCTGCTTTAAACCTTGTAGGCATTGGACACTGTATTATATTTGTTGTATTTGTACTTCATTAAGTGTCTTTTGCCTGTCTGGACTGTGTCTCCAGTAGCAGGGCACGTGTGGTCTGGAGTATGAATTGAGCACAGAGTTGGGTCCTGACAGACTGGCCTTGTCTTTAGACTGGTCCACAGGTAGAGGTGAGAGGTAAGGTGTGCTCGTCATTGATGGACTGATGATTTGGCATTGCATTGTCTCTGTATATAATAGTCACTATTGTGTTTTTGCAGCAGTGATGTGCGTGTGGTGTCCAGTGACTCGGGCGGCTCTGTCACAGTGCTGTCTCTGGGGGAAGCCAGTTTAACCGCTGTGTGTCAGTGGAAAGCTCATGACTTTGAAGCCTGGATTTCAGCATTTAGTTACTGGGATACACAAATAGTTTATTCAGGTATGAAGAAAAACAGCAAGCAAAAGGAGCTGTTTGTTGTGCTGTTGCTTGTATGGTCACTGATTCAGGGTTGGTAATTTAAAGACTATTAAAAACATAAATTTAAATAAAGCTGAAATGATATATATATAGAGAGAGAGAGAGAGAGAGAATTTAAAGCTAAATATTTTTATACAAATTTTTAAAAAGCTTATAAAAAATATTTAAAATTTAAAAAATAATTATTAAAAATAGGAGTAATCAGGGTGTTAAGAAATACTATAAAAGTAAATAAACAGTACTAAAATAACACTGCATTGGTTCATGTTTTCATGTAAACGTATTTATTTGACTGTCTTAATTTTGTGGAACTGCTGTCTCAGGTGGTGATGACTGCAAACTAAAGGGCTGGGATCTGAGAATGGGTCCTTCTTCCCCTACTTTCACCAGCAAAAGGTCAGACAGTAGATATGGTTTTCAGCCATCAACATTACTTTTATTCTTTGTTGAGTCACTGTTTTACTTAATTATGTTCTATATGACTGTTTCATGCTGTTTATGCAGTCATAGTGAATAAATACTGCTTTCTTATCACACAGACACACTATGGGAGTATGCAGCATACACAGTAACCCCCATCGAGAGCACATACTAGCCACAGGAAGGTAAGTGCAGCCCAGTCAAAAAACCCTCTACTGGGGTATATGGGTGACTATAACAAATATCTATCTTGCATTCCTGTTTGCTCCAACAAGGCACTTTTTAAAAGATTAAAAAAAACTACAGAGAAATTAATTATAGCAGTTGATGTCACATTCCCTCAACAACTGTATTAAAGGAGAAGTTCACATCCAAAAAAAAAAAATCCTGATAATTTATTTACCCCCATGTGATCCAAGGTGTTCATGTCTTTCTGTCTTCAGTCGCAAAAAAAATTTAAGTTTTTGAGGAAAACTTTATTTTAGAATTTTTCTCCTTATAGTGGACCTTAATGGTGGCCCAAACTGCAGTTTCAATGCAGCAAAGGTTTCTGCACGATCCCAGCCAAGGAAAAAAGGGTCTTATCTAGCGAAACAAATGGTAATTTTCTTAAAACAATAAAAATGCATGTACTTTTTAACCACAAATGCTTGTTTTAGACCGGCCTGACCTCACATATTTCATAATCATGTGTAACATAGGCGGAAGTACCAACCCAGTGTTAACAAACAAGCGTGCAAAGGAAGTCAAACGCCCTTTACAAAAGAAGGGTAAAACAACGTTAGATGAACTAACCGTGCGTGACCTTTCCAGTGTGACTACGCAATGTGTAAATACTGTAAAGTCATAGACGCAGAGCTGTTAAAGCATTTAAAGCAGTTAAAAAGTATATACTTTTTTAGAAAATGACAGATTGTTTTGCTAGATAAGACCTTTTTCCTCTGCCCTTTGAAGCTACATTGAAATTGCAGCTTGGACTTTCAACCCATTAGCCACCATTGAAGTCCATTATATGGAGAAAAATCCTGAAATGTTTTCCTCAAAAACCTTAAAGGAGAAGTTCACTTCCAGAACAAAAACGTACAGATAATTTACTGACCCCCTTGTCATCCAAGATGTTTATGTCTTTCTTTCTTCCGTCATAAAGAAATTACATTTTTTTGAGGAAATCGTTTCAGGAATTTTCTCCATATAGTGAACTTCTGTGGTGCCCGTGAGTTTGAACTTCCAAAATGCAGTTTAAATGCAGCTTCAAAGGGCTTTAAACGATCCCAGCCGAGGAATAAGGGTCTTATCTAGCAAAACAATCAGTCATTTTCTAAAAAAAAAAAAAAAAGATTTCTTTATGACGAAGAAATAAAGACATGAACATCTTGGATAACAAGGGGGTGAGTAAATTATCAGGAAATCTTTATTCAGGAAATGAACTTCTCCTTTAAGGTGCGGTCACATTTGTGAAATGTCATGGGCAAAAAAAAAATGTCATGTCCATTGTCTGTTGTCAAAAGTGTACTGGTTTATGAAGCACAGCACACAGAAACCTTAGCTTTCTGTTGGCCACTGAGGCAAATTCACTTGACCACACAATATTTAATCATATGACAAATGTACATGTATTTATTCCTTTTGCAGCTATGATGAGAACGTGTTGCTCTGGGACGGGAGGAACATGAAGCAGCCCTTGAGTGAGACTGCAGTGGGTGGAGGTGTGTGGAGACTCAAGTGGCACCCTAATCAAGAGCACCTGCTGCTAGCTGCATGTATGCATAATGATTTCCATATTCTCCACTGCCAGAAAGCTATGGGTAAGAATTACACTTACTGATGTGCCTCTTTCTATGTCAATTACAAAATGCACAAGAATTGTCCTCAAGTTCTCCTTAATGCCCTTGTTTGTAGAGGGACAAGATGCACCATGCCCAGTTCTGGCCTCATATATTCTACACAACTCTTTAGCATATGGAGCAGACTGGTCTAGACTACCCCTAAGCAGCTCCTCACCCCCGTCTCCTCAAGAGTCTCCTCAAACCAGCATTGGGCTCACAGAGTCTGGAGGCCATCTCAGGATCCAGTATGAATCACCCACTGCTAGCTTTGACACCTCTCTGGAGGATGACTCAGGGCGGTACATACCCGACCAGAGTCCTTTACCAGAAAAAAGTTCAATTCCAGACCCCTTCACCAGCCCTGCTAGAGACTCGCAGTCTCTGTCCTGCCTGATGGCTACCTGCTCCTTCTACGACCACATGATGCACGTGTGGAGATGGGACTGGAGCCCAGAGGAAAAACAAAAGCCATCTGAACCCGCCCCCTCTTCCTGAACACAGCTGATATGATGGGCTTTAAAAACCTTTTGAGGTTATTTGGACCTAAACGTTTCAATGCATTGTGTTGCTGTAACATCTGCAGTATTGTTTAGTATTCAGTATATGCAATTTCGAGTGTCATTTTTTGATTATATATTGTAGTTAGAAAATGTAAAGGACCTTTTCTAGTTTTACAATGAGAACCAGACAAAGACCTTTTATAACAAATAAACCGTAACCCTATTAATAAATACAAGCATTTAAAATTGTTTTTTTCCAAGGTAGAGTTTTTTTTTTTAAAATACCCCCAAATATAATTATCCTAGTGTAAGGGAACCCAGTCCTAAAATTTAAAAATCATCTACATAGTTTCAACTTAAATTATGAAAAATTATTATTATTATTATTATTATGTTTAAAATATTATTTGTGACCCTGGACCAGAAAACCAGACATAAGTAGCACGGGTATGTTTGTAGCAATAGCCAACAATACATTGCATTGGTCAAAAAGATCAATTTTTCTTTTATACCAAAAATCATTAAGTAAAGATCATGTTCTGTGAAGATATTTTGTAAATTTCCTCGCATAAATATTAAAACTTAATTTTTGATTAGTATGCATTGCTAAGAACTTTCTTTGGACAACTTTAAAGGTGATTTTCTCAATATTTTGAGTTTTTTGCACCCTCAGATTCCAGATTTTCAAATAGTTGTATCTCGGCCATATATTGTCCTATCATAACAAACCATACATCAATGGAAAGCTTATTATTTTCAGCTTTCAGAATCTCAATTTAAAAAAAAATTGCCCTTATGACTGGTTTTGTGGTCCAGGTTCACATTTGGAAGTATTAATTTTTCACAGTATACAAATATTTTTATTTAAATCTTATTTTTACATGAAAACCCCTGCTTTATGGAATTGTTCACTGGCAATATATTAGTTTTGCTAAGGGTTCGACACTTTCCATTCCAGTAGTTTTTAATAATTCCCAGATGAAGCACTAAATATGAAATAGCTTTAATCTTTCATGACTTCTGTTCATTGAACAGTTTAAGAAAACATCACACACTTGTTTACAGTCCATCAGCAAATCACTGAAACACAAAGTCCATTTAACGAGCAAAGTTCTTGGGATGTAGCTTGAACAGCTTCCCCTCTTGTGTTTTCTCTAATCCATATTTCTCAAGATTCTCCTCTTTGAAAACCCCTTCCTCAATGTCTCTCTCGATCTGTGGGGCCACCACCTCATTAAAGAGCATCTCTGGAGTCATGGGCTGCTCCGTACCTGCTGGGGTCTTGTATGACACATATGGTTTCAGGTTAAATCCTTCCAGACTGGGCACCACAAACTCTGGTATCATGGCCTGTACAGGTATGAACTTTCTGCTGGAGGTGAGGACTCCAGTGGGTCTTGCGCCTCTGCTCTTGTAGAATGTCCTGGGCCCACGCTTGCTCGTCCATTCTGCCATTCTGTCAGCTCCTCTCACGAGCCCCCGTGTCAGCGCTGACAGGACCCCCATTTTACTGTGATTTAACTGCAGCAACAACCTGTTCAGAAATCGTTTTAATTTAATTATTATTACAGTGTAAAAATTACATAATATTAATTCTGCAAATATATATATCAATGTTGAGCACTGTTTGAGTGAGATATGTAAACTGACTACGATTTTTTTAGTAGTAACAAAATTGTACATCAGTAGGAAGCAGGTTAACTGATGCTCCATGTGCAGCTGTAGTTTGGTAGTGAGCATGAACAATGACCACTGTCATCATAAACTATGTATTTTTCTATTGTATATTAATCAAAAATGACAACAAATTAACATCTCGACATCTTTTTAACGGTCGTCTCACTGCACTTTTTAGAAACACTGACTCAAAATGAATGAAAGCTATTACAGTTGTGTTGTCAAACCCGGTCACCGCAATCATTTTTACACACCGCCATAAAATAATGAAAACGTTGCTGGCCACGTATAAAGTATAATGTAATCAAATATAATGTAGAAATCAATAAAAAGACACACACTAACCTTGAACAGAGTGCTACTGTGCTTTCGAGAAGATCACTGTAGTCCCAAATTAAGCGTGGTAAAGACATCCACTGTCATTGGCCAAATCAGTCTGGAGAGAGCCAATAGGAGAAGCGGTTACTGATTAGCGGCTTTGCTCTAATCCTCAGCAGTGTTGCCATGTCCGCTTGTTATAAGTTTCTTTGGGCTTGTTTTCTCATAAACTCACAAATTCCATAGGGTAAGTCGCAAGTTGCGTTGTTTTTTTGTTTGTTTGTTTTTTAAAATCAGAATACATGCAAGTTTTGATCTTGCTGGTTTGTATTATAATATTTAGTTGTATAAACTTTTATTAATTAAAGTATACCTTACAAATTAATTATTAAATAAACATATATTAATTATTTAAAAAATACTATTAAAATATATGTATAATTATTGGAAATGGCAATAGAAAATGATAAAAACAACTTTTTTTTAAACTGTGAGATTTTACATGTTTTTTAAAGAATTCTCTTCTGCTCACTAATCCTGCATTTATTTGATCCAAAATTCAGCAAAAGCAGTAATATTGTGAAATATTTTTAAGATTTAAAATAACTATATTTAAACAACTATATATTATATTTAAAATAACTAAAATAACTTATATTTGAATATATTTTAAAATGTAATTTATTCCTGTGATCGAAGCTAAATTTTCCGCATAATTACTCCAGTCTTCAGTGTCACATGATCCTTCAGAAATCATTCTGCTGATTTGCTGGTCAAGAAACTGTTATTATTATTATTATTATTATTATTATTATTATTATTATTATCCAAATGTAAAACAGTTGAGTACATTTTTTCAGGATTCTTTGAATAGAAAGATCCAAAGATCAGCATTTATCTGATTTAATTAATTTCAAAGAAAAAAAGAAACCATCAGAGAAACATGGAAAAATTCTACTCAGCTATTTTCAACATAATAATAATAATAATAATAATAAATGTTTTTGAGCAGCAAATCATAATATTAGATGATTTCTAATGGATCATATGAATGGAGTAATGATGTAAAAAAAAATCAGCTTTAAAATCACAGGAATAAATTACATTTTTAAATATATTCAAATAGAAAACAGTTATTTAAAAAACATGAAAAATCCTACCATTCAGAAGCTTTTGACTAGTAATGTATATATACGAAATGAACTGGGCTCATTTAGGCTTATTTTGGGCCTGTTTATTCAGACTGTGTGGATTGTTTTTCTTGCAGGATTTGGCAACACATGTAATCGCTAGGGGGGCACTGACATTGTGAATGGAATCCCTGGGAGACTCTAAAGTGCTTTGAGAGTGACAAAACAGTTCGGAAACGCCGTTCAGAAGGTATTTCCCATTTATTTATTTATTGACATTATTTAGATGTAGGATCTTCGCGTTATACAACCACGTAATGTTTTTACAGTCTTGTTAGTTACAGTGATTGACAGTGTAACGTTATTTGATTACAAGTGCGTGTTTACAGCCTCGACTTGTGTGTAAACAACAGAACTTTGTTTACCTCTGACCCAGAGCCACATCCTTTTCTGCACCTCTTCATAAACCAATCAAACTGTCATTTCCAATGCTCTTCCATTCTAAGCAACACACTTAAAATTGAAGTTTTAGCGTCACCTTCAACCTGCTTTGAGCGTTTGACTTTTTCCTTTAGTAGAGGGTCTCATGAATCACTTAACGGGGTGTCAGATTGCAGTGAGGAACTACAGGCAGTGTCAGATGATTCCCTTATACAGGTTGTCGCAGACAGAATCCCTCCCACGGCCGTTTGGTAGATTTTTTTTAAACAATGTTGATGTTTAACAAGCTCAAAATCCAAAATGATCAAAGCATTCGACAATACCTTAATATCTACATGATCTAGACATTACTAATCACAGAAAAAAAAATATTTTGGGCATTTTACGCACTTCAGTGTTGATTTATACAGTAAATAGGCCTATTTTTAAAATCTAGCATCCAATTGCATTGAAAGGCTGAACAATAAGACCTATTAAGTGGGTAAATCTGGTCTTAGAAAGAGAGAGAGAAAAAAAACATGAGCAGGGTTTTTTTTCAGTCAAGCTAAAAATGATGTAATATTACAACAGTGGGCCTTACAGGGTTAAACATCAGCAAAATGAAGAAATATTAGAGGTGAAATACAGTAGGCTACTTGATAAACGTGATGGTAATAGTGTCAGCAGGTCATGAGTATGTGCTGGGAGTTTCATATTGCAAATGTTTTCCCATTACATTTGTTCCTGTGACACATTTTGGAAATTGAGCTGCTGTTGTATGAAATTTTTCTCACAATTAGTATAATTAGGTATTATGTTACTATTTTAATGTTATAATGAACATTTAGTCTTTGAGGTTTCAGCATGTAAGTAGAAACGGCTCCATGCCTCTTTAATACGCATTGTTTATTGTAAGAACGTTGTGAGATATAAAATAAGCATATTGTAGATTTACATTTGTAATTTGTGTGAAATGTGTTGATTTCTACTTTCTCCTCAGTGTAAGATATGGAAGAAAAAGAACAAGAAGATGTGTGCAGTATATATCCGGTAAGACATTCAAGAAAGTGTTTGGTGTATGAGTGAGTGTTTCTGAATGATTAAATATGTAAATAAAGTCATGGTACTATTTACTATTCTGTAGGACACTTTTTAAAGAGATAACCACATCAGAGTTAAGTGGACTTTGTCCAAAAGCATCTGTCTTGTGAAACAATCATTGACCAATACTGTGTTCAGAGAAGCTCCTTATTTCCTGTTTCAGTTCCTGGTTTATAATGATGATTTTTTTGTGCTGTTGTGTATTCTAGGCAGTGCTGCCATCTGGGAGTGAGATCAAGGCTCGCGTGCAGCACTTCATAGAGGATCAGTTACAGAGCACCATGGTATAATGACAATTCCACCTATGTTTAATGACTCATATCGTTTGTCTTGCAGACAGCTTATTACTGTCTTTTTTGTCATTTCATATTACAGTGGACTGGTGTGCTGATTGGAGCTGCTGTTGCAATTTCATTTGTCAGTATTGTTGCCTTTTTTCTGAACAGAAGATACAAGTCTGGTGAGTTTGAGATTGTTGAGTTTATTAATGATTTTCACAAGTGCTTCTTTAATAGATGTGATAAGAATGTGAGATATGAAGTTCTTATAATGCCTGCAAGATGTGAGATTTTGAGTTTTTCATCAACTGTTTTTTCTTTGATTTTCCAGGAGAAGAGCAATCTGAAGGTCCTAAATACCGTTTCAGAAAAAGAGACAAAGTGATGTTTTATGGCAGGAAGATAATGAGAAAAGTACCAGAACTTGTTACTTTGGATGGAAAATACCTTGTTACTTGTGTTACTTTCAACAAAACTACTGTTAATATGATGGTCATGGGACAGTTTTAAATTGCAGTGTTATTATTTGTGGCCATTCAGGTCCAGACCTTATCCTCACCAGCCACCTCAGGCCCAGTATCTCAAAAGCGAACCAGAAAAAGAACAAAAGTTCTATCAATAGCTCGCAAGTATGTGAAAAGTCACAAACTAAGAAAAATCACCCATTTGAAAGTGAATCCATTCCTGTGTAAACATCCTATCTGTCTTTTGATCAGAATCCTACGTATCCGAAGGGAGCCACCAACACTTCAGCCGAAAGAGCCTCCACCTTCACTCTTGGAAGCAGATCTGACTGAATTCGACATGCAGAACTCTCACCTGCCCTCTGAGGTCCTGTATATGCTAAAAAATGTGAGGTTGGTACCTTGTCATGCCATCCTACAAGAGCTATTGATTCTTTTCTATTCTAAACAGTGCATAGAATCCAACCTCCAGTGATCTGGCAATGCTTTTTCAGCAACTAATTTGTTATGCTCTGTGTTTCTCAGGGTTCTGGGTCATTTTGAGAAGCCTCTGTTTCTGGAACTGTGTCGACATATGGTGTTTGTGACGCTGCAGCAGGGGGAAGGATTATTCCGCCCAGGTGACACAGATGACAGCATCTTTGTGGTGCAGGATGGCCGTCTAGATCTGTGTATCCATGAGAATGTAAGAGCCAAACAATATACCTGTTTTTAATATATCCTTCTAAATATCGGTTTGTTTTCTATGGAAGCCTGTTTCTGCCACTGAATAAAAAATACAAGAAAATGTTATTGGGAGTTTACATCTTGCAATTTTTTTGGAAAATTATGAGATATAAACTCACAATTCTAAGAAATGAAGTCAGAACTGTGTGATATAATCTCACAGTTGCGAGTTATATAGTCAGAATTGCGAGATATAAACTCACAATTGTGACTTTTTAGTTTATATCATCTCGCAATTGTGACTTTTCACCGAATAATGAGATATAAAAAAGTCAGAACTGTGATACAAAAACGCAATTCTGACTTTTTTCTCACAATTGCGAGTTTATTTATTGCTATTCTGACTTTTTTTTGCTCACAATTGTTTATATCACACAATTCTGAGAAAAAAGTCAGAATTGCATGTTTTTATCTCGCAATTCTGGCTTTTTTCTCACAAATGTGAGTTTATATTGCAATTCTGAGAAAAAAAGTCAGAATTGTGAGTTTATACAGCTATCTCCTAATTCTTTATAACTTTATATAACTCGCAATTATAAGTTTATATCATGCAGTTCTGTCTTTATAACTTACCACTGCAAGTTTAAATTTTTTCAATTCTGTGAAAAAAGAATTGTGAGTTTATATCTCGCAATTCTGACTTTATAACTCGCAGTTACAAGTTTATATCGCGCAATTCTGTTCTTTATAATTCACCATTGTGAGTTTTTATCTCAGAATTCTGAGAAAAAAGTCAAAATTGTAAGATATAAACTTACAACTGAATTTTTCGTAGAATTTCTGAATTCAGAGAACATTTTCAGAATTCCGAGAACATAATTTCCCCCCTTAAAATTGACTTTTTCTTTGTTTATATCAAGCAATTTTGACTTCATAACTCGCCATTGCCATGTTATATCTCACAATCCTGAGAAAAAAAGTCAGAATTGCAAGTTTGTATCATGCAATTCTGAGGAAAAAAGTCAGAATTTTGAAATAAAAAGTCACAATAACCTTCTTTTATTTTTTTTTTCAGTACCAGAAACGGTCTTCCAGTTTTCTGTCTGTTATATAGATTTCTGACTATGTATTTTTGTTTCTTTGGCTCAGGATGGGACTGAGGTTGTGGTGAAGCATGTTTTGCCTGGAGACAGTGTTCACAGTCTTCTCAGCATCCTTGATGTCATCACTGTAAAACCCATCTGGCCTAATTTTTTGCCCACTCTGATATGCAAATGTCTGTAATCTGACCTGTTTTCATGCTCACAGTGTTTTAAAATGTGTCTCATATTTGAACCCGTTATTCTACAGGGATATCCAGCTCCCTATAAAACTGTCTCAGCCAGGGCAGCAGCCCCGACTACTGTTCTCCGCCTTCCTGCACAGGCTTTCCAGTCCGTCTTTGAGAAATACCCGGAGACCCTGGTCCGAGTTGTACAGGTATAACCTAAAACCTAAAATACACTAACGATAAGACTTTTAAAACCTTTTTATCTCTTAAGTTCACAAAGGTTGCAATTATTTTTTTTTTAAAATTCTTTTTTAATATATTTTGAAATATACTTTTTTAATGTGATGGCAAAGCAGAATTGTCAGCAGCAACATGATTCCGTAATCCGATTCCGTAATTGTTTGGTGCTCAAGTAACATTTCTTATTTTCATCAATGTGGAACACAGTTGTGTTTCACAATATTTTTGTGGAAACTGTGACTCTTTGATGAATAGGAAGTTCAAAAGAAAAGCATTTACCTTTTTTTTTTTTTTTTTTTTTTAATAGGACAAATATGAGACTCAAATCAGCTGTTAGAAATGCTAGATTTGTTTTATTTATGATGGGATACAACTTTTTATTATTATTATTATTATTATTTTTCTAGATAATCATGGTGCGTCTTCAGAGAGTTACCTTTCTTGCCCTTCACAACTATCTGGGCCTGACCACAGAGCTTTTCAGTAAGGTTAGATGTTTACAAATCATGCTCTACATTTGGAAAGTATTTATTACAGTATTTATTACAGTACATATGTTAAATAGAGCACTACTATCATAACGTGTAGGAAAGTCAAGCTGTTCCACTGGTCTCAGTGGCCAGTGTTGTAGGAGAAGCCAATCCAGGCAAAGGACTACGCAGACACTCGCAGACAATTGAAGAAGTTTCTGAAAAGGTCCCACAAAGGTCAACAGACCATTACAGTGACACAAGTGAGATGTACAGAGGAGAGGGTATGTTTGTGTATTTGCTGAGAATCATTTGCTGTGAATCATTTACATGTAAAAATGTTAAAGGAGAAGTCCACTTCCTGAACAACAATTTACAGATAAATTACTCACCCCCTTGTCTTCCAAGATGTTCATGTCTTTCTTTCTTCAGTCGTAAAGAAATGATGTTTTTTGAGCAAAACATTTCAGTATTTTTCTCCATATAATGGACTGCTATGGTGCCCCGATTTTGAACTTCCAAAAGGCAGTTTAAATGCTGCTTCAAACGATCCCAAATGTGGTTGTAAACTGAGGAAGAAGGGTCTTATCTAGCAAAACAATCGGTTATTTTCATTTTAAAAAATACAATTTAGATACTTTTTAATGCCAAACACTCATCTTGTCTTACTGTGCTTGGACTGTTTTTGTTCCGGTTAATGACAGTTAGGGTATGTCGAGAAACTCTCATCTTATGTTCTCCCTCAACTTCAAAATCGTCCTATATCGTTTTTTTACCTTTTTGGTTAAGGGTGTTTGATCTTCTTTGCATGTTCACGTTGCAAAGACTGGGTTGGAACATCTGCAGCGATGTAGAACGATTTTGAAATGATTTTTGAAGTTGAGGGAGAAAATACGATTTTTTGACATACCCTAACTGTCTTGAGTCAGAATACACAGAGGTCAGGGAGAGAAAGGCAAGACAAGCGTTTGAGATTAAAAAGTATTTAAATTGTATGTTTTGAATGAAAATAACCGATTGTTTTCGTTAAATAAGACCCTTCTTCCTCGGATGGGATTGTTTACAACTGCATTTGGGATCGTTCAAGTTCAAAAATCGGGGCACCATACCACTCTATTATATGGAGAAAAATGCAAAAAATTTTTCCTCAAAAAACATAATTTCTTTACAACTGAAGAAAGAAAGACATGAACATCTTGGATGACAAGGGGGTGAGTACATTATATGTGAATCTGTTTTGGAAGTGGACTTCTCCTTTAAAGCATTATTTAAATTTTTATAATTGGGTTTGAACTTTTTTAATATTATAGCAATAAAAAAAAAAAAATGAGTTATGAAACTGCCGTTAGATCTTACTTGCTCTTTTGTTTGTTTGTTTGTTTTTTAAGATGGTGGGAGGCATCGTACTGAAAGTCCATCCGCTTTATTCAGAAAGTCTCGCTCACTGTCAACACCTTTAGACAGCACCCATGGTAGTGCTTCACTATGCACGTTTTACAGAATACCCAATACTGACTTGGACATTGTACGTAATGCTTGAATACATTCACAAAGAACATTCTTGAGTGTGGTAATGTGTGCTTATCTTTCAGCTGGGTCCCCTGACTACAATATGGCTTTTGACAGAGCAAGCATTACAAAAGAGGAAGCCCCTACAAGTCCTATTGTCATTCCTAAGGTACTTTCGCGTAATTTTAACATGCAAATAAAAAGCCATAATCTGTTTTTCTCCTCACGTTTGTTTATATTTTCTATATCTCATGTGTGCCTTTGTCTCTTGTCCAGGCTATACGGAAGAAGTCAGTGACAATGCAACATTCTCCTTCAGCTGTGTTTCACTACTCAGACACTGGGGGGCACTACAGCCACATCCACCATTGTAAAGTTAATGCCATTTTCCAAGCTGCCAAGAAGGACTTGCTTAAAATTATTCAGCTTCAGGTCAGGCCACATGAATTATGTTGTTCTACTGATGTAAGACGTTTAATATGATTATAATGTTAGGAACATTGCCGTGGTTTTTATGTAATTGAAAAATCCATTAACTGTGTGTACTCTAGGACCACAGTCTTCTGGAAGATAGGGTGACTCTGAGACAAGTTAAGGCAGGCTCTGTTGTTGCAAGCGAGGGAGACCAGGTAGGAAGTTATCGAGCCACTTTGACTCCCCTCTGTTTTTCAGATTTTCAAGTCACATGTGAATTCATTTCTACTTTGTGCCTGTGACAGGATGTGAGCGTGCAGTTTGTCATCTCAGGAACTCTCCATGTGTACCAGAGACTGATTGACAGAGAGGAAGAAACATGTCTTTTTGTGGCTCACCCAGGAGAGATGGTCGGCCACCTTGCTGTTCTCACAGGAGAGCCTCTCATCTTTTCCGTGCGCGCCCACCGGGACTGCTGCTTCCTGTCTATCTCCAAAACACACTTCTATGAGTATGTGATGTTCACCAACTGTCACTTAAAGCAATTTGTAAGGACAAATCCAAACAAAATTCAAATTGATTATACATGTTTCTACTACTTAAAATCGAGACAAATTTATACTAATTGATACTAGTATTTATATAAAATAGGTAACAACCTAATCATATAAACTGCAGCTGAAAAAGAAGCACAAACACCAGTCAAGATGATTTTTTTATGTAAAGGTTTTTTAAAATTTTTTAAGTGCCGTTTGGCTTTTTTGTTGGACATTAATAACAATATAAAAAATTATTATGCAAAAAATAAAAACATTTAAATAAAAATGATTATAAGAATTATTAGAAAGATTTTGTTAAAAGTAGTGTAAAATTAAGTATAGAATATTAGAACACTGCTTAACATGTCAGCTGTGCTTTTTTATCCACTAGGATTATGCGTGCAGAGCCACGAATGGTTTTAAATGTAGCCCACACGGTGGTACGGAGGGTCTCCTCCTTTGTCCGACAGATTGACTTTGCCCTGGACTGGATGGCACTGGAGGCCGGACGGGCTGTCTATAGGTAAGGACACTTTTACCATATAATCTCTCAGTTTCAGATCTGTCTAAGGTCACTGTTCTGCTTTTCAATGTTGTAAGAACTTGAAAAAGAGCATGTAATAGATATTTCTTGTGATTTTTTCATTTTGTCTTTCTCAGACAAGGTGATAAGTCAGACAGCACTTTCATTGTTCTGAGTGGCCGTCTGCGCTCTGTCATCATGAAGGATGATGGGAAAAAAGAGCTTGCTGGAGAGTATGGACGGGGAGACCTCATTGGTGTGGTAAGTGGGGATGGATGGATGGATGTAAGTGTGTGTTTGTGCCCATCTACACTGCTGCTCAAAAGTTTGGGACCTGTAAAACTTGTAATGTTTTTTAAGTCTCTTATTCTTATTAAGGCTGCATTTATTTGATCAAAAATACAGAAACAATGGTAATATTGCGAAATGGTATTACAGTGTAAAATATTGGATTTCTGTTTTAATATACTTTAAAATATAATTTATTCCTTCGATGCAAAGCTGAATTTTCATCAGCCATTACTCCATTATTAAGTGTCACATGACCCTTCAGAAACCATTCTAATATTCTGATTTATTATTAGAATTATCTATGCTGACAACAGTTGTGCTGCTAAATATTTTTGGAACCCTTTTTTCAGAATTCTTTGAATAAAAAGTTGGAAATAAACAGCAACAGCATTTATTCAACAATGTAAGTCTTTGCTATCACTTTTTATCAATTTAACGAATAAAAGTATTAATTTCTTTCAAAAAAAGAAAGAATAAAAATTTACTGACCTAAACGTATAAATGGTAGTGTTTATTGTTAGAAAAAATTTATATTTTAAATAAATAAACTCTTTATTTATTAAAGAATCATGAAAAAAGTATCACAGGTTCCAACTAAGTATTAAGCAGCACAACTGTTTCCAACATTGATAATAAATCAGCATATCAGAATGATTTCTGGAGGATCATGTGACACTGAATATTGGAGTAATGATGCTGAAATGTTATTTTATATTGTAGTAATATTTTACAATGTTACATTTTTTTCTGTATTTTTGATCAAATAAACAGCCTTCGTGAGCAAAAGAAACTAAAGAAAAACAAGAAAATTCGTACTAATTCCAAACTTTTGAACGGCAGTGTATATGCTAGTGTACTTTCAAAAGTTGACAAAATACATTTTCTAGAAGATATATTTAAAATGTTTTAATATAAAAAAACATTACACAAAAAAAATTGATCATTTTGTGGAGTGTTTAATAAAAGTCCTGCTGCAGTTTCCATCTTTTAAAAGTGTGTGTTTGATATTAGGTGGAAGCTTTGACTCATTTAAACAGAGTCACTACAGTGCATGCAGTCCGAGACTCTGAACTAGCCAAACTGCCTGAAGGAGCTCTTAACTCTATTAAGAGGAAATACCCACAGGTTAGAACACTTAAAAAAATCATTAACACATTTCTTGATATTCTGTTTCATATACAATAACACGTCACACTTATTTATAGGTTGTGACTCGGCTGATTCATCTTCTAGGACAGAAAATCTTGGGCAACATGCAGCAAGTGAATGGTCCACTATCAGGTGTGTATTTATGAGACATTTGTGTGTGTGTGTGTACCTGGTATTTATCACGTTATGAGGACCAAATGTCCCCACTAGTAATACCAGTAAATTTGGACCTTGTGGGGACATTTTTTAGGTTCCCATGAGGAAACAGGCTTATAAATCATGAAGAATGAGATTTTTTCAGAAAGTAAAAGTGTGCACAGTCTCCTATGAGGGCTAGGTTTAGGTGTACTGTGATAGAAAATGCGGTTTGTACAGTATAAAAACCATTATGCCTATGGAATATCCCCATAAGACATGGAAACACAACTGTGTGTTTGTGTTTTGTTTTTTTCACTAATGCACATTAATGATCTTCACAGTGCGCAGTCTGGGTTTTCACACTCCAAGCAGTAAGTGGGATGCAGGTAACCCAGCCGCCAATCTGTCTACGGTTGCCATACTGCCTGTGTCTGAGGAGGTGCCTTTGACTGCCTTCACTCTGGAGCTGCAGCATGCTCTCAGTGCCATTGGTCAGCTATTGGTCTCTTTTCCCTCCTTAATTTGCCTCAAAGTAAAGCTGATACTAAGTGGACTGTCTTATGTCGTCTTTATGTTTTAATTAGGTCCCACTTTGCTTCTAACCAGTGACATCATCAGACAGCGCCTGGGCATTGCAGCCTTGGACAGGTGAGAGTTGCGTAATTGC
>JAHKKF010524694.1:0-20381 GCA_019740295.1 Labeo calbasu | reverse complement strand
GTTTTCCACCACCTGGCAACCCGGCAGTCAAAATTCTATTGGGTAAACAGGCAGGGAGCGGATTCACATAGATCAAAACAAAAACAGACATTCTGTCATGAAACACATATCCGCAAACATACAAGGCCGTCTTTTTGGCATTACAACTGTACTGTCAGGTTGTAGTAAAGACACACAATGAAGAATTCATGTTAAGCTCTTATTATAAGATTCATGGCTGCACTAAGCTGTGTTTTCCACCACCTGGCAACCCGGCAGTCAAAATTCTATTGGGTAAACAGGAAGTGAGCGGATTCACATAGATCAAAACAAAAACAGACATTCTGTCACGAAACACACATCCGCAAACATACAAGGCCTTCTTTTTGGCATTACAACTGTACTGTCAGGTTTTAGTAAAGACACACAATGAAGAATTAGCACTGAAAAGGCATGGACAGTTATTTTTGCACCTGACCTTATTGAATATGCATTTGTAAGAGTTTTTTTTTTTCAGATGCAAAATTTCTAGGAGGACAGTAATCAAATGAATTACGCAATGCTTTTTATTAACATTTGCGCTCGTCAAATTACTGGCATCTGCTCTATTATTTAACGCCCAAAAAGCATGGCTTAAACTATTTTGCACTTGAAATGGCTTCAGTTATTGTTGTTAGGATGAGGCAACGCAGAAAACAGCCCGTGGTAGAAGGGTGAGGATTTTTTTCCACATGTATTCATTTGGAATGCCAGAAGAACACGTTATTCGAACATATCATTTGCCAAGCCATGTTATTTTGAATTTGCTTCAGGAAATAAAAGACGACTTGGAACCCTCAACTAGGAGTCACGCAATACCAGGTCTGTCAAAACATCTAGCAAACCTTACTTTTTTTTCCCCTTGATTTGTGCTGCGCTTGGTATACTGCATTGGTTGATATGTAAATGAGATGTTGCATCTGTGTTTTTTAATTTGCGTGTTGTTAGTAAATACAATGCGGTGCTGTTTTGGAATTGTGCTTTCACGCTAATTTGCCCTTTTTAGTAAAACTGGCCCATGGTATATAATTTAGTACTGTCAAAAAATAAAAAATAAAAATACACACAGCACCTTTACGCTCATAAAATGTTTTTTCCAATAAGACGCACCGGGACCCATTGGACTGAAATAAGGCATGTTGATTAAATTCAACAAATTATCTGTAAAGGTCCATTGAGCACTAAGGCACTGACCTTAAACTGGACATTTATTATATACACCACAAATGAGAATGTAACCCCTACTTAAAAACAAATGATAAACAAAGAATTGAATTCAAATATCACCACTGAGTAAGAAGAAGTGAATATACAAAAGAGGTACAAAGTTTAGGATTTTTTTCCGTTTTCATGTGGCCTCCTCGCACGCTCAACAGCCCTCATCAGTTGTTACCATGACAACATCTTAAACAGCAAATACATCAGCGGTTTAGAGCTGTAGGCTGATAGGGAATCCAGCCAATCGTTGTCTCCGCGCACATAAGCCCCAGAGCTTTCCAAATGATCTAAACTTTAAGAAAACACCATATAAATAAACATTTCACGTGATATACACATCTGAACTGTACAGGATGATAATCACACCCGTTGGCTGAATATATAGATGGTGACAGATGTTAAATTGTGGTTTGAAATGTTCATAGATGTGAAAAACTGTGTGAACAAGGAGTTGATTTTAAATACTTCGCTCTGGGGCCAGTCATCGAGTCTGTGTGTATATTATATATATCTATATATATATATATATATATATATATAAATAAATAACAGCATGTATTTATAAATATGGTTAAAAGGTCAATGTTCATTTTAAGCTCTTATTATAACATTCCATATATCAATAATAATAATTTTGTTAAATATGAAACTTAAGTTTCTCTCACACACACACGTATATATATATATATATAATTATTATATAACAAAATATTTATATATAATATAGCTACATAGTAGTACACACACACACACACACACACACACACACATACACACATATATATATATATATATATATAAACTTAAGTTTCCACATAAATACATAATATTTATCAATAATAATAACAGTTTAATAATAAACTATTAAACAGTTAATAGCTAAATATTTAAAACTATTATTATTATTATTATTATATGGATTCTTATAATAAGAGCTTAAAAATTGACATTAACCTATATTAACACATCATATTGTTTACTGGTAGAACAAAAATTAAACCTTTTAAATAAACAATAAAAAGTTACTGTTTTATACATAATTACACACACACACACACACTATATACATATATATATGCTGTCAGATCGATTGTGATTACTTGCATCCAAAATACAAGTTTGTGTACATGCTGTCAAATTGATTAATATAATCGAGATTAATATAATCAAAAAAAAGTTTGTGTTTATGTAATATATGTGTGTGTACTGTGTATATTTATATCTATATGAAGAGTTTAGATGCAAAACCAGCTAAAAGCCACCTCGGTCAAAAATGAGATAATGATAATGAGTGAATGCTTTTGACACATAGTACATCCATCAAATACTTTTACTTTAAACTCGCTAAATCCCAGCCTCAGTTCAGTTAGAAGTGCCGGTACACTTATTTTAAAGAAAAATGTCAGATGGATTTAGAGACTTTTGCATTTGAACTCTATATATATCTATTTTTTTTTTGGGTGCAATTAATCTCGATTAATCAATTTGACAGCACTAAATATATATATTTGCCCTGATTAGAGTTTCAGGTAACACTGAAAAGTTTTCTGGGTCAAAATGTGTTTCTCTGTCCAGCACACATCCCCAGGAAACACAGGAGAAGCATTGTGGGAAAGGGTGAAATCTTGAGGAGGGGTCAGAGCCCAGAAACCCAGAGCAAAATAAATACATGAACTATAACAAAAATACAGTCAGAAAGTGCACACAAAGCAGGTTGTGCTGGCCGGCTTCCTTCATTAAATAAGCCGAACGTCTTCCGCTGGTTCCTGGAGCAGCCCTCCCCCCCCATCACTGCCCTGCTCTTACTGCTACAATGGCCTCCTGGACATGGAGCTACATGGGCAAAGCCAGCACGGGGGGAAGCCAAGCACTTCCTGCCTCCAGAGCTGGCAGAGAGACAAGCTCTCACGGGAACAGTGTGCAAGAGCAGGAAGTGTGTGCGTACATGTTGCCAGCACAGTTGGTCCAGCTCCCCGTGAGACCTGGATGGGGAAAACTGGCTTCATGACAAGAGCAGATGTAAAGACACACTAGACAACAAACCCATATAGGTTAGTGCATGTACACACACCAGGTCACCGGATGACCTTCAGATGGGTTTAAATGTACTTAGAAGAGGTGAGCAATCACAGTGGAGTAAAGTCCACATTGCAAGCAACACAAAACGCAGAATGCAACCCATTTTACTTGAAATCTGACATGTCGAAGCCATTCAACATTTAAGGAGATTTATAATTAATAGTAGTAGCTTTAATTTATAATTAAAGCTACTCATATTCACACTCTGAAATTACGCGATTTGAAATCTGCCACCTTCGCCTACGGGCACTCAGTTCTACATATAAGTTGTTATGAGACGTCAACTGAGGTGCAATTGTCAAGTGACTAATTTCTCCCAAACTAGCAAAATATTACATCATGACAACACTTTAATGGTTGACGGCACCATAAATTCAGAACCCTTCTCCGGTGACTATTCTTAGCTGTGATCTCACATGCAACTCCAATCTGCTTTTCTCATGACAGTGTGAACAGCACAAACTACATAGAATCTGATCTTTTCAATTCCGATTTTCCAATTCCATATGTTGTGCAATGCAACTGCAGTGTGAACAGTCATATCGGATTTCATGCGACTTTTACGTCATTCTAGATCAACATTCATCACGATTCTGCACTTATGGGAGTAACTTCAAAGATTTGACATAGCCAAAGTTATTAAGACAGTTGCAAAAGGTAGTTAGTGGAAGTATGATGTGTCAGAATTAAGAACTAAAAATTAATCAAATTAATTACATGATGTTTCAATTAATCAACCTAAATAATCACAAAATAAATTTGACTGAAAATACCCACAAAAGATTATTTAAAGCAATTTTTGTATTAAATGAGAAAGTATCAAGTAGACATTACAAATTGTAGCTTTAGAAAGAAATAGATTATTTGATTCAGGATAAAATTTATTACGCATAAACATTTAGGCTGCAACAGCCTAACGTAAACTATGGAACATAAAAGAAGATCATTTGAGAAATATCTATGTATTTTTTGTTCATATAATAAAAGTCACTGGTAACCAAAACAGCTTTGTTACCAACAGTCTTCAAAATACCTTCTTTTATGTTCCACAAAAGAAAGGTTTGAAACGACATGAGGGTGAGTAAATGATGACAGAATTAAAATGTTTTGGGTGAACTATTCCTTTAATGTTTTAATTATTATTATTTATTTATTTAAAGTGCTCCTATTATGCAATTTTAAAGATTGCTAATATTGTTTTAATAGACTCCCAAAACAGGTTTACATGTATGTAAGGTCAAAAAACACTTTAGTTTTCTCCAAAAATAGATTTAATTTTACCCCATTTCTAAATGACTCGTAAACGACCCGTGCGAAGCAGTTTGAAGAATCAGTCTCTCTAAACCCCTCCTTTCAGTGAGCCCTCACTGCTGTGATTGGTCAGACGGTGCAGTCCTTTATGATTGGTCTACCGCATACAGAGTGTCGGAGAACGAAACGCCCATTGCCATAACTGATTGACAGCCCTGGATACTTGTCAATACACAGAAAAGATGGCATCGATTTTATCATACCAATTTGAGCCAGAGTCTGACGATGAAAGTGGCTGATCGACAAGTTAGCACGGTCTACCGCTGAAAGCGCTCGCAATTTGCTTATGTAAGCGAACCGGGCACACCTCTATGTTGTAAAATTCAACACTGTATAATGCATTAAGGCGGCTTTCACACCGAACGCGGAAAGAGTTCATTTGAACAACTCATTTGAACTTTGTCCGCGGCGTGCGTGCTCTGCTGCGCGTGCGCTTTGGTCGAGGCAGAAACAAGCCGTCCTTGCGCGGTGGAAGCAATTGAAATTAATGAGTTTCATAGCACAGCACTTCAGCATTCGGTGCGAAAGCTGCTTCGTGCGCCATCCTTTATCATTACTCCAACTAATGAGACAGACAGACAGTCAAGCTGCATCAAGCACAAATTGTCAGACTACAGTGGGTCCACAGCTGAACAACAGAACTACAGAAGCGTGATTTAGCTGGTTGATTCATTCAGAAATAAAGTAAATGGCTCTCTTTATGAATGGGCCTTTGAATCATTGATTCACATGATTTGTTCAAAACGCGGATTCATTCAGAAACTGAACACCCCTGTGTTGCTTGGAGATGCGCAACAATTCTGCTATGGCTTCAAAGTAAAATTGAGCAAAAAACATAATACTGTATTTGAATACATCAACAATATCCACTTCTTATTTACTGAACTGTTGCATAAAATCTAATTTTGGCTCGTGATTAATCAGGACAAAATCAGCACTCACGTCATATTGTGTGATATATATAAATATGAAACAATAACTCATACAGGAGCATTTTTGCCCCAGTATCTTGAATTTTAGGGCATAACTGCATTTATGGAGTTGTTGCCCTGCACCATATTTGTCAACAGTCCACTGTATGAAATATAAGATGACATACAGGTCTGGGGGTGGGACCAGCACATTAACTGCATTAAAATATTTTAATCACATCACTTTTTTTGACAGCCCTAGTCATAACTCTTAACGGAGAAGTCCACTTCCAAAACAAAGATTCACATACAATGTACTCACCCCCTTGTCATCCAAGATGTTCATGTCTTTCTTTCTTCAGTCGTAAAGAAATTATGTTTTTTGAAGAAAACATTTCTGCATTTTCTCCATATAATGGACTGATATGGTGCCCCGATTTTGTACTTCCAAAAGGCAGTTTAAATGCGGCTTCAAACGATCCTGAATGCGGTTGTAAACAATCCCAGCCGAGGAATAAGGGTCTTATCTAGCGTAACGATTGGTTATTTTCATTAAAAAAAATACAATTTAAATACTTTTTAATCTCAGACGCTCGTCTCGTCTTTCTCTCCCTGAACTCTGTATATTCTGGATCAAGACAGTTAGGGTATGTCGAAAAACTCCAATCGTATTTTCTCTGCAGAAATCTTTACAAACTGAACATGCAAAAAAGATCAAACACCCTTAACAAAAAAGGTAAGGTAAGGTAAGGACGATTTTGAAGTTGAGGAAGAACATGAGATGGAAGTTTTTCGACATACCATAACTGTCATGAACCGAAAAAAAACAGTTCAGGCAGAGTAAGACAAGTAGAGCATTTGGCATTAAAAAGTTTATGAATTGTATTATTTTTATGAAAATAACCGATCGTTACGCTAGATAAGACCATTCTTTCTTGGCTGTTTACAACTGCATTTGGGTCCTTATTTCAGTGACAACACTTTCCAAGCAAAACATGAGGGCTTGCATCATAAAAGTTTCAAAACTCTTCCATCACATCCTTGTGTTTATTTTTCATATTGCCTGCACATAATTTTGCTGGCTTCTGCAGCAGATCACTCTATAAACAAACATATAATCACTTTATGTCCTCCGTGTTTACTTCCGTATGACGGCTCGTTGCACAAGTGTTGCCAGGTCCACAGTTTTCCCACGGAATTGGACTACTTTTTCCACTGTTGCCACAGGTTGTTTTTCAACTTCGTGACCCCACTGAAGCAACATTTACCCCCCTGGAATGCGACTGGGCTAGTTTTGGACTATTTTTTAAATTTTTTTTCTATTTTTTTTTTTTTTAGTTTTTTGTGCATATGGGTCAGTTCAGAACCATGATCTGCTCACACTGGAAATCTGATATTGGCCACATTTAAAACAAAAGTGTGAACAGCTATACACAAAAAAAAAAAAAAAAAAAGTAATAATAATAATAATAATAATAACAATTAACTGTAAGTAAGCATTAAGGCTCACAGCATGAATGGACATTCTACGTCAGAACGTTGGCTCCTGTGTCAGCAGCACCACACACATTCATTGTGATACTCTTGTGAATGCATGTGAAGACTAACAGGAAAGAGAAGAAACGGTTAAATAAAGTGGTTATTTTTGTTTTCTTTGCACATGGACTATTTTACCGGTGTCCTTACTGCCTTTCTGGGCCTTGAACGTGTCAGTTGTGTTGCAATTTTGCTTGCTTGGAAAAAAATGACTACTGGATCCACATGGTGTAGTTATGATATCTACCAGCAGGGGCTGACTATGAAACGGGAAATTCAGTGAGAACGCCACAGGCTGGACCTTGATTTTATCCATCTGGGATGGACTGGATTGTGGCCATGAAATACAAGTGTTGAAATGTAAGGGCATATCATTCAAAAACAAAGCATGTTATTGCTTTTTCATAGAAAGACAAGGCTTTTTCTTTTTAGAATAACATGCACTAAACAGCCATACACAACGAGACCAGCAAAAAGTAGCAGGGTACATTTTGATTTCATGTTGATGTTAAATAAATCAGTGTTTTGTTTACCTTTAAAACAAACCCTTGGGCCCTCATTTATCATTGATCAGTGATTCTTGTGAAACCGCTGAGTGTCTATCGCTTTGGGCTTGTGATTTTTGACCCTTTCTAATCTCATTTCCACATGGCTGAGATTCTTTCACAATACAGTTCGCTGAATGTCACAAGACGGAGTCTCACAGGGACGAGACGACTCCGTCTCCCAAATCGAATAAAATCGTGACCTATTTCTTTTATCCAGCTCACATCTTTTAAACAAATTCCCCCGGTGGCAATTGGCATACATGGCCCAGATATCTAGAGACTGAGCTGGGAGGGGAAAAAAAAAAAAAACGTGAAGACATGAAAATGCATTAAGAACCGTCTACAAGGGCATCGCAAAGCCCCGTAGGTAATGTCACTACAAATGCAAAACGGGTATCACAGGAAGTTCTCCTTCGAGCTGCCCATGCATGAAGCTTTCTGCACATGATCCATGTTACTCAGTTATAATATGGCACGTTAAAGCACAAATGTTCTCTTTTTATAACTAAGCATGCAAAGCACATCAAAGTAGTGAAACAATCCAGGAGAAATGCTTTGCCATCTGCCTCCATTAATTCAGCCTAAGGCACAGTCCATCCATCACATACTGAGTGCTCAGTATTCACTCTGATTATGTTCTACCATGATGCACTGGTGCAAGCTTCTCCTGTGGGATGGTGGTGCTTGCTAATGCTTAAGGTTTTCAAACAAATGTATTATGTATTAAACTTTGGCACATTAAACTGATGAAAAAGTGACACTGAAGACATTTTTGTTACAAAATACAGTATTTGTATTTCTAATAAATGCTGTTCTTTTCAATTTTCTAATCAATGATAATAAGAAATGTTTCTTGAGCTGCAAATCAGCATATTAGAATGATTTCTGAAGGATCATGTGACACTGAAAACTTTTTTCTCGCTATTGAGTTTACATATAGCAATTCTTACATTTTTCCTCAGAATTGCGCAATACACATTCTGACTTTTTTCAGAATTGTGAGATATAAACTCTCAATTGCAAGATATAAAGTCATTATTGCAAGATATAATCTCACAATTCTGATTTTTTTCTCAGAACAGCATATAAAAATCACAATTGTAAGAAAATCAGAAATGCGAGATAAAAATTTGCAATTCAGACTTTTTTCTTGCAATTCCGAGTTTATCTCACAATCCTGACTTTTTCTTGCAATTCTGCCTTTTTTCTTGCAATTGAGACTTTTTTTTTTGCAATTCTGAATTTTATATCTCACAATTCAGACATTTTTTACCCCTCGCAATTCTAAATTTATACCTCACAATTCTGACTTTATTAGAATTCTGACTTTTTTTCTCGCAATTCCGAGTTTATATTTAAAAATTCAGACATTTTTCCTTGCAATTCCGAGTTTCTCTCTCACAATTCAGACTTTTTTCCCTCTCAGTTCTGAGTTTCAATTCAATTCTTTTTGCAATTCAGACTTTTTTCCTCGCAATCCTGAATTTATACCTCACAATTCAGATTTTTTTCCTCTCAATTCCGAGTTTATCTCTCACAATTTAGACTTCTTTCCTCTCAATTCGGAGTTTATATCTCGTAATTCAGACTTCTTTCCTTGCAATTCCGAGTTTATCTCTCACAATTTAGACTTCTTTCCTTGCAATTCCGAGTTTCTCATAATTTAGACTTTTTTCTCCTCCCAATTCCAAATTTATATCTCACAATTCAAACTTTTTTTTCCTCACAATTCCAAGTTTATATCTCGCAATTCAGACTTTATATCTCGTTATTCTGATTTTTTCGTTGCCATTCCGAGTTCATATCTCACAATTCTGACTTTTTTCTTGCAATTAATCTTGCGAATCAGACTTTTTTCCTTGCAATTCCGAGTTTACTTTTTCTGACTTTATCACAATTCAGACTTTTTCCCCGCAATACCAAGTTTGTCTCTCACAATTCAAACTTTTTTTTTTGTTTGTTTTCGCAAATCCCAGTTTGTCTCTAGTGATTCAGATTTTTTTCTCATGAATGGCCATTTGTCTCTCGCAATTCTGACTTTTTTCTCTGAAATTCCCGTTTGTCTCTCACAATTTGGACTTTTTTTCTCTGAAAATGGCTGTTTGTTCTCGCAATTCATATTTTTTTCTTGCAAATGCGAGTTTGTCTCTCGCAAACTTTTTTCTCAGAATTGTGAGAAATAAAAGTCAAAGTCCAATTTTGAGGGGGGAAAAAAGTCTGATATGTTCTCCGAATTGCAAGTTTATATCTCACAATTCTGACTTAACTCGCAATTGTGATAAAAACTCACAATTCTGAGAAAAAAAATCTTTCTTCTGAGTTATCTCAGAATTGCGATTTTATATCTTGCAAATCTGACTTTATTTCTCAGAATTGCAAATTTACATCACGCAATTCTGACTTTATAACTCGCAACTGTGAAAAAAATTATTTCTCAGAATTGCAATACGTCAGAATTGTGAGATATTTCGCAATTCTTCGCAATTACCTTTTATTATTTTTTTATAAATGGGCTTCCATAGACTTCTTTACTTTTAAAGATTTAAATACACTTACAAAATAAATAAATCTTACCAACCACAAACTTTTTGACAATACTGTAAATTAAAAGAGGAATCTGTGCCATACACAGTACAGCGAGCAAAATATCATAGAAGCTCGGGGTGAGCTTTCTCCACAGAACATATAAAAATCTAGTTCATATTAATTTTTCACACCAAGCGTGTTCTGATCCTGCACTGAAAGATCTCCATATCCTCTTTCCTGTGTCTCTAGTGCCTATCTGTCTTACAAAGCTCAAGAACAACCAATAAAAACAGAAGCCTTATCCCTGGGAAGTTCAGTGAATGAATGAGAAAGATTATATCACAAGGAACGATATCCAAACACCTACAAGCAACATATAAGAGGAGGAAATAATATTTGGAGATTTCAATCCCACAGTCCTGTGCCGCTCAACACGAGAGCTAAAGAAAGCTATATATTGTGCTCTCTCTCCCACTCCGCGATTCTCACATTAATAAACTGTGACAGCAGGAAAGTAAAACAGGGCCTATCGATATGAATTAAGATAACACTGTAAGATAACGGCAGAGAGGGCGGGAGATTAGTCACATCCTCTATTATGCTCTTAATGAAGTGTTACCAGATGTCATTCAACAGTGAATTCTCAAAATGTCTTTATGAAAGCTATGATTTTTAATTTGCCACAGTTTTCATACGGCTAAAACTAATTAAAACTGTGTCGCTTTAAATATTAACCAAAGACATTCTGAGATGCATGTAACCCTGAGCAGAAATAAGTCATGATTGTTTGACATGCTGAAAAGGTGCTATACTGCCCTCTGTTGGTGGATGGAAACACTAGATGTTGGACAGCCAATTTTATGATGTTATAAATTACAAATGAATAAAACAGTGTAGGCCTAATAATAATAAACTGGTTGAGAATGCAGTCAACATCATGCCATTCCACAACTCTCATTAGCGTAATGCATATGGATGTTTTCAGTTCTCATCCATAATGCAGTAACAAAAACACATTTTTCTATTAATATCAGCATAAATTAAAAGCATTAAAACATATCATTAACTGTATAATTTCACAACATTAAATTTTTTGGCATGAAACTAATGAGAACTGCAGGAGGAAAAGTGCTCATTTAAATGAGCTTTTGATTTTAGGGAGAAATGTGACCTGTTTGACAGATTTATTTAGAATCACCCCAACAGATTCAAATCAACCCTGACAAACTATATAAATGTGTGTTTTATATCAGCCATTTTGTATCATCAGTATATCCAGAAGGCCTTTAAACTACCCACAAAGAACACTTAGTCATACTCACAATTTCTTAAGGGCTTTGATCACATGATTCATGACTGATTCCTGAGCCAGTTTTCCATGTGGCTGATGTCTGCTGACCTCCTGGACGGACTCATATACTCTCAGCTTCAGTGAAGGTTGGCTGCCAAGAGGAATAGGGAAGATCAGATGATTCTCATAAAGTTTATATCCATCATTTGCCAATTCCGAAGATTGTGCTGTTGAATCAGACTGTAATAAATGAGGATATTCAAGATGAAATGTAGTTTATCACTTTCGGATTGCAAGAAATAAAAAAAAGAGAGGTTACATTATACTGTAAGTGATCGCATGACAATATCCAAACTGACTGTCTGTTCCAGAAGAAAATATCTTAAAGGAACAGTTCACACAAAAATGAACAAACTTCCACTTCCAGAACAAAAATTGACAAATAATTTACTCACCCCCTTGTCATCCAAGATGTTCATGTCTTTCTTTCTTCAGTCATAAAGAAATTATGTTTTTTGAAGGAAATAGTTCAGGATTTTTCTCCATATAATGGACTGATATGGTGCTCCGATTTTGACCTTTTAAAATGCAGTTTAAATCCGGTTTCAAACGATTACAAATGCAGTTGTAAACGATCCCAGCCGAGGAAGAAGGGTCTTATCTAGCGAAACGATCGGTTATTTTCATTTAAAAAAATACAATTTAAATACTTTTTAAATCTCAAACGCTCATCTCGTCTTGCTCTCCCTGAACTCTGTGTATTATGGTTCAAGACAGTTACGGTATTTTTCCAATTGTATTTTCTCCCTCAACTTCAAAAATAATTTCAAAATCATCCTACATCGCTACAGAAGTACCGACCCAGTCTTTGCAAAGTGAACATGCAAAGAAGATCAAACACCCTTAACAAAAAAGGCAAAACAGTGAGATAGGACGATTTTGATGTTGAGGGAGACCATGAGATGGGAGTTTTTCGACATACCCGAACTGTCATGAACTGAAAAAAAAACAGAGACAAGATGTTTGAGATTAAAAAGTATTTTTTTTATTTATTTATTTATTATTTTTTTTTATTATATTTAAAACAAAAGACAAATGACAAGGGGGTGAGTACATCTGTAAACTTTTGTTCTGAAAGTGGACTTCTCCTTTAAGCCATCCAAGATGTAGATGAGTTTGTTTCTTCATCAGAACAGATTTGGAGAGATTTAGCATTACATCACTTGCTCACCAATGGATCCGAATGGGTGCCGTCAGAATGACAGTCCAAACAACTCATAAAAACATCACAGTAATCCACAAGTAATCCAGATGACTCAACTCTATCAATTAACATTTTTTTGAAGCTAAAAGCTGTGTTTGTAAGAAACATATCCATCAAGTTGTTTTTAACTTCAAATCAAATTACCAGTAATCCATAATAACGCTTCCTTGTGTGAAAAAGTTCATCCCTCTTGTTCCCCAACCTCAAAATCCACCTAATTTGGACTGTTTTCATTTGTAAACAGTGCTTGATATGTGAATATTTCTCTCCTGATTCAGACAAGGCAGCTTTTTCACTGGAGAAAGCCGTATTAATGGTTAGAGTACTCACTTAAGCAACAGCTCGAAGTTAAAACCAACTTAATGATAGATTTGTTTCTTACAAACACACAGGTTTTTTACAATATGTTAATTGATGGACTGGAGTGGTGTGGATTACTTGTGGATTGTTGTGATGTTTTTATTAGCTGTTAGGACTCTAAATCTGACAGCACCCATTCACTGCAGAGGATCCATTGGTAAGCAAGTGATGTAATGCTAAATTTCCCCAAATCTACATTGGATGCTCTGAGGGTGTAAATTTCAACAAAATTTAATTTTTGGGTGAACTGTCCCTTTGAAGAAGTCCACTTCCAGAACAACAATTTACAGATAATGTACTCACCCCCTTGTCATCCAAGATGTTCATGTCTTGCTTTCTTTAGTCGTAAAGAAATTTTGTTTTTTGAGGAAAACAGTTTAAATGTGGCTTAAAACAATCTTAAATGCGGTTGTAAATGATCCCAGCCGAGGAAGAAAGGTCTTATCTACCAAAACGATTGTAATAATAATACAATTTATATACTCTTTAGTGTCAAACGCTCGTATTGTCTTGCTCTTCCCGACCTCTGTTTTTTTCCGGTTCATGACAGTTAGGGTATGTCGAAAAACTCCCATCTCACATTCTCCCTCAACTTCAAAATCGTCCTATATCTATATCGCATTATATGGAGAAAAATCCTGAAATGTTATCCTCAAAAAACAATTTCTTTACGACTGAAGAAAGAAAGACATGAACATCTTGGATGACAAGGGGGTGAGTACATTATCTGTAAATTGTTGTTCTGGAAGTGGACTTCTCCTTTTAAGATCAATATAAATTACACCCATTAATAATCTTTGTTCATATTTTAACTTTTGTTTTTTTTTCAAATATAACTTATACATATACTATATGCTCAAATACAAGACATAATTTTCATACTTGAACATAGGTTTTAATGACCTAACTATTTTAAAATGTATGAAAAGTAACAATAAAGAATGAGTAGGTGTGTTCGAACTTTTGATTGATAGTGTAACTGAACAGCACAGACACATTAAGCAGTGCATTCAATCAGAATTACCTTAACCACAGTCCTAAAGCTGATTTACAAGATAATCACTCACCATTTTTCATTTTAACCAATCCTTAAATAACCCTTCTTTCTGAGCGCTATTCAAGACACCCGATTCCAACTGGGAGCAGATCTATATTCCAGCCAATTAGAGCCATGACTCATATGTCACTACCCACAAGAACATTCATTTTTGCTGCTCCAGCAGGCTGTCGAGAGGACTGTAAACATTACTCAGAACATCTCTGAGTGGGACTACAGTGGGATTGAAATGACTGACAGGTCCTCAGTTTCTGCATCACGCCTCTGCAGGGGCGCGGCCCACGTGTCTTTTATAAACACTTCCTGTTTGCGACTTTCACTCAACAAGATGTGGCTTTCCAAAAGGCACATGGGCGATTTTTAGAATAATGACGCAGGTTTGACGTTCAGGCTAAAAGTGTGCCAGCACACTCTTATGAGCAAAGTAAAAATACAATGCACTTTATTCCCAAGTGGTAAAAATAGTAATATTACAAATGAATATTGATGTAGTGGCCTATTGAGCACCTTTGATTTTGATTTTAATAAACACACTTGTTCTGAAGTTGGGGTCAGCAATATGTTTTTATAAAGAAATTACTTTTATTCAGCAAGGATGCATTAAATTGATCAAAAGTGAGAGTAAAGACATTTATAATGTTACAAAAGATTTCTAAGAATTATTACAACTACTAAAAACATTTTGTTAACTGAAATAAAGTTAAAATAAAATAAAATAAAATATTGGATTTAAAAAAAACTAAATGAAATAAATCTGAAACCATTAAAAAACATTTACATTATTTGAAATAAAATAAATGTTAACTAAACAAAAAAATGTTAAAAAGTTAGCATTTTTATATTTTATTTCAGCTAGCTGCCAAAGCAACATTTGTTGTTTTTATTTCGCTTTACTTGATATATTAAAATAACTAAAATAAAAATTGATAAAAACTATACAGACATATTTTAAAACAACAAAAACTAACAGAAATGACAAACACACAACAAAATGAGTAAAACTTTAACTAAAATAACACACATAAATAAATTATATTAATCTACTAAACAAATAATTAATAAATAAATAATAAAGATTTTGGTCAATTAATAATTTAATGGCTCATTTGTCGGCACCTACTGGCATATAAAAGTGAAATGTGAAAAAACACTGGAAAAAAATCCATTTCAGATACAATATATTAACACACAACAGGGTTGTCATCACTAACTACAACTATTAAAAACATTTTCTTATTTAAAACAAAATATAAATATTAGATTAAAAATTTAACTAAATAAAAAAAATCTTAAACCACTAAAAAAAACATTATCTGAAATAAAATAAAGGTTAACTAAAGTAAAAAATTTAAAAAGTTAAAAAAAAAAATTCCATTTAGCTTAACTTGATATTAAAATAACTAAAAAAAATAATAAAATTGATTAAAACCATACAGACATATTTAAAAACAACAAAAACTAATAAAAATGACAAACACACAACAAAATCTTAAACATAAAGGTAGAAAATATTTAAAAAATAAAATTAATATTAATATTAATTAAATAAAAACAAACAAATATTATCTCTCACACTAAAATAACACTGCCCTGGTTTCGTCAAAATTATTAAGCAGATTAAATATCAAATTGTAATAGCATTTTACAATATTACTGTATTTTTAATCAAATAAATTTGGTCTTGGAGTGGAAACCAATATTGTGCGTGCACTGAATTTAAATGTCACATTGTGTAAGGAACATTAAAACAGGTCTTGAATCAAATAACTTACTTTAATGTGTTTGTAAATTATGTTATAATTTAATTACATTACATTTTAACTATCTAATCTAATCCTGAGCTTTACTAAGTTTACTTTGCTACAGTGTTTACTAAGCACTAAGTTTTGCAGCTGAATAAACTGCTTCTCAAGGAAAGAGGATTACACCATTAGCTGAAACTGATCACAAACAGCTCGCTGAAACTAAGCAGACATGATCTGCACTTTATTTTACACAGAGCTCCTAGGAAAATAGCGATTCTGCATTGGAAACAGCTGACTCCATAATGCCTGGCCAACAGACTTCAATGCAAAACATACTTTTTCCTTACTTAGTGAAAGTTTTAATGGTCACATCCTAATATACACACTGTGATTACTCAGTACTGTGCATAATGCTTCAAATATTAAAGAAATAGTAAAGAAATAGTTACTCACATCCTAGTCTTGAGTTGTATTCTGGGTAAAGATGTCTGAGGGCGCAGGAATATTTCTTGATAAAGTTTCATGAATTTTTTATGGGCCTCTTCTGAACTGATACTGTGAAGAGAAGCAAAACTGTTAGGCATTTTCATTTTTTATTACTGTCTTGTTTTTAAAATGGGTTATTAAAACACTAGTTCAACAAGTTCAAAAGCAACTGAAATATTCAGGAATAACAACATAAATTAATTTAACACACTAATTTGTACCTTTCATTTAGCTGGGTAAGCTGTGTCAGCTGTGTGTAGTCAAAGTCTGTGAGTCTTTGCTCAACTGTGTTAAAAGTAAAAAGTTCAGCAGATCAGTAACAACCAATTTTAAACAATTTAACAGAGTTAGAAACACTTAAGTAAAAAAAAAAAAAAAAGGTGACAACCAGCCCTGGTCTTCTCTATCTGTACTATGCAGGATAGAACAGCCTTGTTGTCAATTACAAAATCGAGTCAATACAATGTAAACAATATATGAGATGTATAATACAACTGACTCCTTACATTATTAAACATGTTTATTTGAAATTTCTCTGTACCTGAATGTCGGTGTCGGCGCATGGCTGCTGCAGTAAATGAAAACAGGGTTCATTGTAACAGTGAGAAATATCAGGTGACTCGCAAGCAAATGATTGTTGAAGTGTGTTTGGCCTGTTGCTCTCCGTCATGGCAACAGTCATGTACTCATATTACAGACAGTACAAGGTTATCGTGTTAAAAGATCATTAATAAAGCGTGATTAGTAATATACATTGGGATATCACGTTTCCAATCGCGAAATAAAAAGCGGCCAGCGATTTTATGTTAACAATTCACATTCAGCACGTTAACGCGGTACAAGTTTGCCAAGAAGCTAACAGCTCAGTAAACAAAAAGTTAATATTGAGTAACTTACATTTTACACATAATATTTCTAGTTAGTTTGTCTATATTTGCGTCACCGGCAAAAAATATTTGAAAACTAGGCCAAAGAAGACCGTTGAGCGTCGTGTTTTTGAACGAATCGAATGAGTGAATCACTTGAGTCATTTGTATCGTTCCTTAATGAATCAGTGGTTTTGAACGATTCGGTTGGTTAGTAATTTAAAGGAGAAGTCCACTTCCACAACAACAATTTACAAATAATTTACTCACCCCCTTGACATCCAAGATGTTCATGTCTTTCTGTCTTCAAACATAAGAAATTATGTTTTTTGAGGAAAACATTTCAGGATTTTTCTAAATATAATGGACTTCAAATGAGCCCCCGATTTTGAACTTCCAAAATGTAGTTTAAATGCAGCTTCAAAGGGCTCTAAACGATCCCAGCCGATGAAGAAGGCTCTTATCTAGCGAAACGATCAGTCATTTGTTTTTGAAAAATAAAAATTTGTATACTTTTTAAGCACAAAAGCTTGTGTAGCACAGGTTCTGGTATGCGCGTCCATGTGTCGTTCTTGAACGATTCGTTCATTTTGAACGAATCTTTAATGTGACTCGCGAAGCACGAGTCGTCTCGGGGAGTGATTCGTCCTTTAATGACTCACTCATTTGTCGACACCTACTGGCGTGTAAAAGCAACGCGGCAAAACTATTTTTAAATGAATTCAGATACAATATCCACTTTATTCTTTAGCCTGTGGGCGACACTTCCGGTTCAATAACAACATAAAGTAAATGGTAACTGTTTGCATATATAATTAAGATAATACATTAAAATAACATGGTTAGACACACAATTTGCAATATCAAGCAGCAAAACCCGCTGTTTTGTACAGCTAAAAATAGCTAGATGCAGATTAAATCGCAAGTCAGACTCATAAAATTTAGAAATGGCTGCAAAAATAAGGTGAATATAAACACAAATCAGGATTATTATCGTTAACTACAATTATTAAAAATGTTAATTGAAATTAAGCTAAAATAATATATATATATAAGAAAAACTATAGATATATTTTAAAAATAGAAAAACAAATAAAAATAACAAACACACAACAAAAAAAAAAACAAAGACAGAAAATAGTTTAAAAATCTTATATTAATAAATCTAATAAATACATAAAATACAAATTTTAATAAATATTGATAAGGTGGATATAAACACATCAGGGTTATTATCGTTAACTACAATTATTAAAAATGTAATAATATAAAATATAAATATTAATAAAAATACACAGATATATTTTAAAACAATAAAAACTAATAAAAATGACAAACACACAACAAAAATAGTAAAACTAAGTAAAAGTAACAAACATAAAGGAAAAAAAATATTTTTAAATCTAATTAATATTAATGCATCTAATAAATAAAAATAAAATAAAAATGTAATTAATATTAATTAAACATCACGGTTATTACTGTTAACTACAATTATTAAAAATGTTGTTAATTAAAATTAAGCTCAAATAAAATATTAATATTAATAAAAACATTTTAAAACAACAAAAACTAATAAAAATGACAAACACACAACAAAATTAGTAAAAACAACTAAAAGTAAAATATATTAAAAAAAATCGAATTAATATTAATACATATGATGAATTAATAAATAAATAAAAATAAAATACAAATAAATAAAATGTTAATAAATATTGATAAGGTGGATTTAAACACATCAGGGTTATAATCGTTAACTACAATTACAAAAAATTGTGTTAATTGAAAATAAGCTACAATAAAATATAAATATTAGATTCAAAATTAACTAAATGAAAATTACTTAAAATAAGCTAAAATGAAAAATTGAAAAATAAAAATAAAATCTAATTTAAAATGTTACTAAAACTTTACTCAAACCTAATAGTGGTCAAAAACAAATGAGAATGACAAGCAACTAAAAAGCATATCCATTAATAATAAAAGCTAAAAATTATTCTATTCATTTCTGACCCAGTTTAACTACTGAAGCTAAAAAAAAAAAATAAAGTTAACAATATGGCTCCATTCTGAATTTTAAAAGGGAAAATGTGCAGAATAAAGAGATGGAAGGCCTGTAAGATCAAAGACGTCTTTTCTTTTTCTTGTTAGCCTCGTCTGTTCCCTGTGAAACCACAACAGTAAATCCCCTCAGCTGAACTAAAAGCTTATAAGGTTTAATTAAGTAAGTGGTCCACCGCTCCATACGAGCCGAACTAATCCAGCAGAACAGCTCGCAGGTCCACCAGAGAAATCTGCTCAAAGCTTGATGACAGTTTGCTAATATTCTCCGAACTGTACAGAGACTTAAAAAAGCCTGTGAACACTAAGCAAACATACTGTGAATTACACTATATAGTTATAGCTTATACTGACCTGAAACAAGCACTTGATTTTACATGTTCTCTGACTTTATACAATATTATAGGCTAATTGTTATACAACAATGAAATATTAATATATATATCAAATCTGTGACTGTAGGCGTGCTTTGAACAAACTCTGCTGATGACACACACTGATAAATTGTGGCTTGAACTCACTTCTGAGGTCTGTTTGCAGATGGGTATTAGTGGTCTAAAAGTGCTAATTGCATCAGGCAGCTACATTAGCAGGACTGGAGCTGTGGTCACACAAGAAGGATAAACACAACAGAGATCTTCTCAGACGCTGTCTGCCACTGAGACATGTTCAGCAAGCTGAAGAAGATCATCGGGGGTCCAACTGTAGGTCCCACCCCAGCTGCAGCATCTAGTTCGGCCCCTGCACCAGCTCCGGCTCCTGCTCCAGCCCCTGCAAAGGTAGGTACGAGTGGGTTATAATGCACTTCTGAACATTTTTGCAGCTTTTTATCACAAGCACAGGTAATCATCAACGTTTTGCTAACACTATACAAAATACAGTAAACATTTTAGCTATCATTTTAATTTCGCTAAAAAATAATGGTAAATGCTTTTTTATATTATATTATTAATAAAAGCTTCATACAGATTTGTAGTTAGTGTTAGTGTAGTGTGTAATGTGTATATAGTGTTATGATTTAGTAATATAATAAATTATATGAAGCATAATTATTTTTAAAGCATGCATTATTTTTTTAGTGTTATTTTAGTATCATTGACA
>JAHKKF010524693.1:1953-19984 GCA_019740295.1 Labeo calbasu | reverse complement strand
TATTTAAAATAACTGTTTTCTATTTGAATATATATATAAGCTGAATTTTTATTGTCATTACTCCAGTCACATGATCTTTCAGAAATCATTCTGATATTCTGATTTGCTGCTCAAAAACATTATTATTATTATTATTATTATTATATAAGCAGATTTTTTTTTGTCTTTATCATCACTTTTGGTCAATTTAGAGCATCCTTGCTAAATAAAAATATTAATTTCTATAATTTCTTTCCAAAATAAATAAATAAATTATAAGACTCCAAGCTTTTGAAAGGTGTAGTGTATAATAGCTTTTGATTTCAGATAAATGCTGATCTTTGGATATTTCTATTAATCAAAGAATCCTAAAAAAAAGTACTTAACTGTTTTAAATATTGATAATATTGATAATAATAATAACATTTCTTGAACAGCAAATCAGCATATTAGAATAATTTCTGAAGGATCATGTGACACTGAAGACTGGAGTAATGATGCTGAAAATGTAGCTTTGATCACAAGAATAAACTACATTTTAAAATATGTTCAAATAGAAAACAGTTGTTTTAAATAGTACAAAATATTTCACAATATGCAGGCTTGGTGAGCAGAAGAGATTTCTTAAAAAAAACATAAAAAAATCTTTTGACTGGTAGTGTAAATAGATCAGGTTTGGAATGACATCAGTAAAAGTATTTATTGTGGAGTACTGTACTTCATGTCATGTCAACCTATTTTAAACATGGGTAAGGTGGTGAAGTGCAATAATTTGCCGTTTTTTCTCTCGATCTAAGTGTCATTGGAGTTATGTTTCGCAGATATTTCACCTGGTCAGGGTCTGAGGTTGCGTGTCATGTTCTGGACTAATGCACTATGACTTCAGATGTCATAAAAACTGCAGAACCCTCTTTAGCATCTTAATTATTCATGTTGGTGAAAACATGTTGCATAGAAAAGCAAGATTAGAGATAAAACAGCTTCCCTCAATTGAGCTCAAGCGTTCACAGAGACCAGAGTAAGTTCAGACAGATTCAAGTCAATGAAAGTGTGATCAGCATTAAATATTTATGCTATTTTGACAAGTCTGTAATGTCTGATTTGTATACTGAGTGAAAGATGTCACAACGTGGTGTCCTTCACTTTTAGACTAGAATTTGGACTAGGTGGTTAAAAGTGGGAAAAAATAAGACCATTCAGATTTAAAGGGGTCATGTGATGTAATTTCATGTTACCACTACAGGTCTACATCACAGTGTGGGAAGATTTGCATAGCACCGCCCAAATATATATGCAAAGAAAGTAGGTGTAACTTTTATGTTGCGAAAGCAAAAGTACTTTGTTTGGCCTTCCAAATGAGTTAAGTTATATTTACAACACTGTTTTAGAACAGTACAATGCATATATTCGAGTGTATGCAGCGCTGTTTAGGGAGGATTGTTTCCTGAACCTGGGAGAGCAGCCTACAATGTCGGTTGTACACGCTATAAAGTGGGGCAATTCCAACTTTGTAAGGACAACTTTCGCTGCCTGTAGGTACGTTTTAATATTTTAAGAATTTGCTACTGGCTATTCAAACACAAGTTTTGAGCAGTGTAGAGTAGTGCTGCTTGTTTGTCGTTTCTACAATCACAAATGCAGATATGGTGTTATGCTTACGTGACGTAACGCAACACATAAAAAGACAGTATGAGTCATTATAATCAGTAATTATGTCCTCACTAGTTGCAACAAATGGCTCATTTATAATGGGTTGTATTGTTTTTGTCTCGTCACGCCGGTCACGTTACAGTATAGTCACGTTACACGCTTGAGGCATTCGGCCAATCACAACGCACTGAATAGCTGGCTAATTAGAGCACGGCACGTTTTTCAAAACGGTGTGCTTTGTAAATTCTGCGCATTTCAGAAAGGCCGGCCAGCGAGGAGCAACAATTATGTACAGTATGTGGAAAATAATGTGTTTTTTTGAGCCTTAAACTGCGTAAACAAATTGTAATTAGGGCTGGCAAATGATTAATCACGATTAATCGCATATAAAGCAAAAGTTTGAGTCTGCCTAATAAATGTGTGTGTACTGTGTATAATTATAATGTATATATAAATACAAGCACATTTATGTATATATTTAAGTAATATTTACAAGTATATGTATTTATTATAATTTTTAAAGAATTTGTATTATATATAAATACAAATATTTTGTACATAAATAACCTATTTCTTTTAAATAAATACATTAATTTGTGTGTATTTATATATACTTAATACACATCATATGAACCCTTCAAGCTTGCTGTAACCTAAAGGTACTATTACATTTATGTGAACTCATGTTTAGGTATTTCAATATTTTGAGGGCCTCATTTGTAGACTTAGTCTTAGTTTTTTTAATTAGTCTTAGTCTTGTGTCAAATGCAGTTTTTAGTTATTATCCTATTTGGTCAACCTCGTACTGTTTTTGTTTTGTCCTGAGCATTTTAGTCTAGTTTTAGTCAGTGAAAACTTTTCGTCATGCTGTATAATGGTTAAATTAATAGATGTTTGTCTGTGTTTTCAGATCATCATCAGTACTTTCATAATGAAGAGCGAGGATGTGTGCGTGGTTGCCAGATTTAAAAAAAATTACTTAAAACTTAAATACTGGGCAGAAATTGTATTTATTTATTTATTTTTTTTGCAGAAAAGCTCTGATTTGGGGATTTGAACTCTTAATATCTGGCAACCACACACAAAAGCTTGCGTAGTAGAGGTGCGTACAGCAGTCCGCAGTAATATTTTGTCTCCTTTTTTTCAGTGAAGAGGTTTTGTTACATTTTTTATTTTTTAAATACATTTTAGTCTCGTCTTTAATCGTCAATGATATTGCATGTTATAGTCACAGTTATCATTAATCGACTTTATTGTCGACACATCGTCTCATTTTAGTCATGGAAAAAAGGTTTTTCGTCAAAGTTTTCATTAACGAAATTAACAGTACTCATGGGAACCTTGACATAAGGCCCCGCCCACAAGTAGTGACATCATACGTGAGTATTTGGATCAGAGGTGAAATAGAATTCTTTTCATTTTATTTAGCCTTTTTTGTGATTTAAATATTTACTTTATAATGACTTTTAAATTATACTGAAAAAATGGTGTAGAAATAAAATTTATTTAGAAATTGCCCGTAAATTTGAGAAATAAAAATAGGAATAAAAATAAAAATGTGACTTTTTAATCTCAAAATTCTGACTTTTTTCCTTGCAATTCTGAGTTTATATTTCACATTTGAGACTTTTTTTGTGAGATATAAACCTAAAATTGGGAGATATAAACTTGCAATTCTTATAAAAAATTGATATAAAGTTGGAAACTTGGAATTATGAGAAAGAAAGTCTGAATTCTGAGTTTGTATTTCTACGAAAGCCAGTTTCTGCCATGGAATAAAAATGGAATTGATATAAATAAATAGGGAATTGGAATTTCTTGCTAAAAAGATATAAACTCACATTTAAAATAAATGAAATAAAACTCAATTCTAAATTTTTATCTTTAAAAATTTTACAAATTAATTTAAAAAAGCCTGAATTTTGAGATAAAAAGTTAGCATCAATTAGGCGCCATCTGTCTATTTACTCATCCTCATGTCATTCCAAACCTGTATGCTATATTTCGTTCATCTGTTCAACACAAAAGAAAGTATTTTGAAGACTTGAAACTCTTCTAAACCTTTAAACTCTTTCAAGTTGCAGTAGAAGGAAAATTACCAGCTACTAATGGGTTTAAAGAGCGTTTAAGTGAGTAAGATGCAAACAATCCTGTTTTAGCTTTCTCCTGCGTGCAGCATTAATGATTACTGCCGCTTCGGTCTGTTTTGAATCTCCAGTAGATAGATTGAGGACGGCGTGTCAAAGCACCCTCATCGCTTTATTCTCCCATCCACCTCCTATGTCTCCCAGTTCTGAGTTATTTCCTCCCTGCCACCTAATTAGGATTATCTTTAATTTGCAGGATTACAATTAATAGCTTACTGCAGGTAAGTGATTAAGAGTTACCTGGTAATGACCCCGGGAGGCTAACTACAGAAGGAGGAGAAATGATGACAGCTCCTCAAGCCTAGCGCGTCAGGCCGCAATTTAAGATGGCCGATTTGGAACGCTCCCCATGAGCCGGCAACACAATGGAGGAGTACACTTTCCCGCTCTGTAATTAAGGTCCATTGAGTGAAATTACCTTCCGATAATTACCGGGTAGTTGTCAGCGTTTGTTATAGCGTGGTGAGCCTCTGTCTTCCTCGCCTGGAGGCTGGACCGGGTTGGGCCTGCTAGCCTTCACCTCATGTTGGTGCTCTTTTGAAAGGAGGGGCTGTACGTGTCAGAAATGTGCCGGGATGACGAGGAGATAAACGCTCAAGTAGCACGGCAGAATTTTTTGATGGAATTCAGGCCTCATCTGGCATCCTGGAACTCTTGACCTCATTGTGGAGATGTTGGATTTTGAATTCATGTCGTCATATTTTTTAAATATATTTTTTTAATCAGTTCTATTACTTATTAATATTTTGAATTCGCTTTTTTATATATATTATATTATATTTTATTTAATTTTAGTTTCTTTAAAATATTTCATTTAATTATGTGTAATAAACATGGAAGCCTGTTTCCGCCACTGAATAAAAAATAAAAAAGTTATTGTGACTTTTTTTCTCAAAAAGTCAGAGTTGCGAGATAAAAACTCACAATTTTTTCTCACATTTGGACTTTATAACTCACAATTGCGGGTTATGGGGAGTTTATATCTCACAATTCTGAAAAAAAAAAAAAAACAGAATTGGAAAATACAAACTTGCATTTGCGAAGAAAAAGTCAGAATTGTGAGTTTATGTTCTAACTTCATAACTCGCAACTGTATAACCAATTTCTCAGAATTGCGAGTTTACACTGTGCAAAAACCTATATCGTATATATTGTATATTGAAATATACTTGTATTGTATATTGCAGGATATAAAGTCGCAGTTATGAGAAAAAAGTCAGAATTGCAAGATACAAACTTGCATTTGCGAGAAAAAAGTCAGATTTCTGATCTGAGACTTCATTTTTCAGAATTGCTGTTCATATTGTGCGAAAACTTATATCGTATATTGCAATGTACACTTATATACTGTGAGATATAAAGTCGCAGTTGAGAGAAAAAAAGTCAGAATTGCGAGTTTATATCTTGCAATTCTGACTTCATTTCTTAGAATTGCGAGTTTATATTGCGAGAAAACTTATATTGTATATCGCAATATACTTGCAAGATATAGTCGCAATTGTGAGAGAAAAGTCAGAATTGCGAGATACAAACTCGCATTTGCGAGAAGAAAAGTCAGATTTGTCAGTTTTTAAAAAAGACTCACAATTGCAAGAAAAGAGTCATAATTCTAAGTTTACATTTTGCAATTCTGACTTTATTTCTTAGAAATGCAAGTTTATATTGCAAGAAAACATATACTGTATATATTGTATATCGCAATATATTTATTTAGTATATTGCGAGATCTGTAGTCACAATTATGAGAAAAAAGTCTGAATTGTGAGATACAAACTCGCATTTGCAAGGAAAAATTTGCGAGATATAAACTCATAATTTTGAGAAAAAAGTCACAGTTTTGAGATAAAAACTCACAATTCTGCTATTTTTATTATTTCTCTTATTTCTTTGACAATTATTTCTCAGAACTGCAACTTTCTATTGCAATTCTGACGTTTTTTCTGAACTGTGAGATTAAAACTCACTAATCTGAGATGTAAACAGTCTTCCATAAATAAACCTGCCATTGTATATTACGATAATTCTTAACTCTTTGACAAATTGCTTTTTGAGAGCCTTTCTTTTAAAATACGTACTAGTAAGTGTTCTTAGTCGTTGTGTCTTTGTCACTTTAGGATCAGCACTGGTGACCCCTCAAAAAAGGAAGCATGATGCCCCTGCATGAGTGCCACCAATCCAAATGACCAAAATGATGTTTTCATGCAGCGCTGTACATGTATACAGTAAGTGTTTTTGTCCTATGAATAATGTATAGTCAAAGTGCTTTCAGAGGGGCATGTGGAAGCCCAAAGAGAGCCGACCTTTTAGGCAGGAGGATTCAGAGGAGGAAAGGTTAAAAAGTCACGCTTAATTGAACCCAGCCAGAGTGGCACTAAATTTGGTCAGCAGCAGGACAGAAGGCCTGTGCGCAAGAGACCGTCTGTGATCACACACCTCGTGTTCATGCATACTGAGATGCTTAGATGGGAATTACACACATTATAAACTGTGTTGTGTTGGTGAATTTTGTGATATAAAGCAATGCCATTCAGGAAATAATTATATTGATAATATGAAGTTTGAGTGTATGGAATGAAAGTCTGAATATATGAAATGAAACTCCGAATATATGGAATAAAAGTCTGAATATATGAAATAAAAGTCAGAATATATAGAATAAAAGTCAGAATATTTGGAATGAAAGTCGGAATATATATAGAATAAAAATGTCTGAATATATGGAATGAAACTCTGAATATATGGAACGAAAGGCTGAATATATATATATATATATATATATATATATATATAGAATCAAAGTCTAAATATATGGAATGAAATTCTGAATATATGGAATAAAAGTCAGAATATTTGGAATAATATATAGAATCAAAGTCTGTATATATGGAATGAAAGTATGAATATATATTGAACGAAACTCAGAATATATGGAATGTAAGCCTGAATATATGGAATGAAAGTCTGAATATATAGAATGAAATTCTGAATATATGTAATAAAAGTAAATAAAATAAAACTAAGTCAACTAAAATATTCCAGTTGTCACTTAAATTAACATTAAGTAACTTAAAATTTCAAGTTGACTAAACAGAAAATTTTTAGTGGGGTAACAAGTTAAGTTGAAAACTTTTTGAAAGATTTTTTTTATTTTTTATTTTTTTTTTACAGTGCAGTTTGGAGTCTACATCACATCATCTTGAGGATCATATTTCCATATATATATTAGTATTAGTTTGGAATTTAGTAAAAGGCAGAAATATTTCTATTGATATATGTTTGCAAGATATTATTTGTGTTAGAATGTTAGTTTTCTAAAAACTATATTGGGCTTTGTGTACATTTATATTTAAGCACAGTCCATTGGCGCTGTGGATAAAATGTGTGCGAGTTGATTTAATGACGCCTAAGGCCTGTGTTATTTCTCCGTGTAATCCATTTGTGTTCGTTAGTAGGCCAGCAGTGTTAATTAGTACTAAAAGACTTCCTTCCACATCTCCTGTACGAGCATATGTACTTTGTCACATGTCACCGGGAATGTGTGTGTATGTGTGAATCGCAGAGGTCTTCCACAGTTCACCATCCGCTTATCTTTTACACAGGCCCTCTCAGTTTAAGATGAGTATCTAATTATTCAGGCGAGGCTAATTTAATGGCTGCGGACAGGTCTTATGCGAACGTCTATGTAAATTATGCGCCTCCAATAAAAATTACAGAGTCGGTCTGAGAAGCGAGATAATGTAATAAATTATATTTTAATTTGAATATTAATATTTGAATGTGGCAGCTTCCATATCGGCCCGTTTCTGGTATAATCAGGATATGGGGATAATTTTGTTGATGGGACTTTAAAGCTCAGAGAGAGGATGATCAGGGAACGAGTGATGGAGAAAGAGAGGTAGAGAGGTGGAGGGTGTAATATCGCCAGGAATGTGCTGGCACAGTCAAGGTCAATTGACTAAATGGGAAAAAAAGCGAGAGAAAGTCCTTACAAAGCTTTTTCCGAGGGAGGCATGAGCGAGACTGTTTACACACATTGATAACTAAGGTGTTTTAATTACACATTCGCCATGTGGTCACATTAAAAGCACATTTCAAAGATCTGAATTCATGAATAAGGGAAAACTGCTGTTCTGTGCAAAAATTAGAATGGAGACTCTGATGAATTAGCTGAAAGGCCTTTTTATTAGTTTATTTGTCATTTAAATAGTCTCTACCACTTTGATTTTTAAATATAAAATTACAAACAAATCCATTTAAACTAATTGGACTGGAGTAAATCGAAACAGTGAGACCACTTAAAATCACAAAACATGTAATTCATAGATTTAAAGGGACAGATCATAGTAACTTTAGGTTTATTTGTCATTTAAGTAGTCTGTATTGTTTAAAATATAAAATGAAAAACAAATCCATGAAAAGATTTACAATATAAGTTTATACAACCTTGCATTTATCATATATATTGTATATCGCAATATATTTATATATTGTGAGATACAAACTCGCATTTACGAGAAAAAGTCTGAATTGTGAGTTTTTATCTTGCAATTCTGACTTTATTTCTCAGAATTGTGAGTTTATATCGCTAGAAAACGTATATATTGTATTTCTCGCAATTGTGAGTTTATGTAGTCTGTACCACTATCATTTTTAAATATAAAATTACAAACAAAACTATTTAAACTAATTGGACTGGAGTTAATACAAAATTTAAGACCATTTAAAATGAGAAAACATGTAATTCATAGATTTAAAGGGACAGATCACAGTTAAAAATATACTCACCTTCATGTTGTTTCAAACCTGTGTGAGTTTTTAAACATTTTCTCAATATTTTTGCTGTTTTAGGCAAAAACTAGCATGTCATTTAAATAGTCTGTACCACTTTGATTTTTTTTAATGTAAAATTAAAAACAAATCCATGAAATTGGATTTAAATAAATCTATGATGAGACCAACAAAACTGAAAAACATTTAATTCATACACTTAAAGAGACTGTTCCAAATTTACACCTTCATGTTGCTCCTGTGTGGATATTTAAAGGGATAGTTCACCAAAAAATGAAAATTCTGACAATAATTAATCACCCTCATGTCGTTCCAAACAGGTAAGACCTTTGTTCATCTTCAGGACACAAATTAAGGTATTTTTGATTGAATCCGAGATCTTTTTAACCCTGCATAGACAGCAATGCAACTACTAAGGACATCATTAAAATAGTCAATGTGACATCAATGGTTCAACCATAATTTTATGAAGCTACAAGAATACTTTTTGTGCACAAAGAAAACTAAAATAACGACTTAATTCAAAAATTTCTTCTCTTCTGTGGCGTTCATGAGAGTACCACAGCGCATATTTTTTTTCTAGGTGCTGAAAAATTATTCTCGTAACTTCATAAAATTAAGGTTGAACCACTGATGTCACATGGACTATTTTAACGATGTTTTTACTACCTTTCCGTTGCTCTCTATACAGCGTCAGAAAGCTCTCAGATTTCATTAAAAATATCTTAATTTGCGTTCCGAAGATGAACGAAGGTCTTAACGGGTTTGGAACAACATGAGGGTGAGTAATTAATGACAGAATTAAAATTTTTGGATGAACTATCCCTTTAAATATATATTTTTTTGAAAGTCAATGGGGTCCATTGTGCTTACAAAAACATTCCTCAAAAATCTTCTCAAATAAAGGTCATGCAGGTCTAAACCAACATGAGCGTGAGTAAATGAATTTTGAGTGAACTGTCCCTTTAAAAATACTGCTGTTTTCTGTTTAATAAGCCATGCAAAATTACAAAACATCCACATATATACAATTACACCCCATTTACACCCAAAGACCATTTGCTTGCATTGTAGACAAAGTGTTAGATACTCCATATCTCCACTGCCCAGAGAAGCCTCTCCCGTAAATGATTCCCGAGATATGGCACTATTTTAGACTCTATGTTAGGCATCCATAATATTACCAGAAGCGTAGAGGTTATTAAGACACAAATTTCATGTGGTAGAGCTGATCGTATATTAACCTTAATCTTAATTGATTTGCATTTTCCCGCCCCGAGTGAGTGAATGACGGACAGCGGCGAGGCAGAGCAGTTCTCACCCCTCGTGGCCCCGCTGAGTAAAATATTAACGCGTTCACACCACTGAATTATATTAATGCTTTTTTAGACAGCATTTGCATATCACATCAGCCACCTCTTTTTACCTAAAACTCATTCTTGGTGAGGCCCATGCTGAAATTCTATATTAGGATTTGCATGTGTAACTTAAATGTAATATCTACAGTTGAAGTCAAAAGTTTACATACACCTTGCAGAATGTGCAAAATGTTAATTATTTTATCAAAATGCATGTTATTGTTTATTTAGTACTGACCTGAATAAGATATTTCACATAAAAGAGTTGGGGGGTGAAAACTTTTTAAATTTAAAGATCAGGGTAAATTTAACTTATTTTGTCTTTGGGAATTATTTGGAAAGTATTTTATGTTGCTTCTGAAGGGGAGTACTAAATGAAAAGAATGTGATATTTAGGCAAAATAAGAAAAATGTACATCTTCATTCTGTTCAAAAGTTTTCACCCCTCGGCTCTTAATGCATAGTTTTCCTTCTGAAGGATCAGTGAGCGTTTGAACCTTCTGTAATAGTTGCGCTCAGTTGTCCTCAGTGTGAAAAGATGGATCTCAAAATCATACAGTCATTGTTGGAAAGGGTTCAAATACACAAAAATGCTGGAAAACCRAACAATTTGTGGGACCTGAAGGACTTTTCTGAAGAACAGCAGCCAGTAYTAAGAATGAAGCGTATGTAAACTTTTGAACAGGGTAATTTTTATAAATTCTACTATTATTTTCTCTTGTGGACTATATGTAAACATCTTTTATGTGAAATATCTTATTAAGGTCAGTACTAAAAATAAACATGCATTTTGTATGATCCCTCTTATTTTGTTAAAATAATTAACATTTTGCTTCAGGATGCAATTGTAATTTTACCTTTTAAATTAAAATATACACAACCATTTATTTATGCACAGCTTCAGTGTTGCCAGATCCATTTATTATAAGCGTCTTTGGAATTGTCTTTTCTACTTAATTTGACACTTTAGAAAGTTAATAAAGTGGTAAGTTGCAGCTTAGGGTTAATGATATCTTATCCTTTTTACAATAGATTTGAACAAATTTTGGTTGATTTGTTTTGTTTATTTTCCATTTGTATTTGTTTTTTATAACAATATCTGGCAACACTGCATCACATCACTTAAACTAACAGTAGGCTCATCAAAAAAACCACAAACAGATTATTGCTGACAGGGTACCACATTACTATTTGTGCTATTTTCAATGCTGTTTCATTCAGTATAGTTCGTTTTTCATAAAGTCATGCTAAAAACATCCACAAAAACACTAGACATATATATCATTTACATAGCAATGGTTATTAATCTGAATAAGGTTGAAAACCGTGCAGATACACAGCCACTCCACTCCTCCTATAGACCAGAAATAGCTATGACAGGCGCTCATTTGAGGGCCACGAACTCACTGGCATGCAGAACAAGCCTTTTTGTCTTACATTATGCATTTTCATCCCGCCATTAGTCGCCCAGGCGTCTTTTCCCGTGATAGCGACACAATGAGAGCGATATATTTTAATTTAAACACCATAAACCCGTTGAGTGCTTAATTAACTTTTACCATCTTTAGGGGAAGAAAGCCAATTTAGAGACGCTAGTGAGGGTTTGATTTGATATCAAATGGTTTTACATCACCCGTCCATTTGCCAGGCCTTTTCAGAAGCTGATTAACGGACTGAATTACCGTGTTGGTAAAATTCATACCCTTTCCCCTTGGGAAATCTCCTCTCTCATGCAGTGAGCATGATTAGCTCAGCTATTGTTTTTCTTTAACAATATTATTTAATGAGCTTTAAGCAGACACAAAAAAAAGAGCTCATTTTCATTTGAATATTCGGCATATCAGCATTGTGATGTTACAAAGCCATCTGAAAGCCGCAACGTTAGTTTGAAGATGAGTCTTTCTTTGCTTTCTGTATTCGGGTCAGGAGCAAATAAAGATGGTAAAAATAAAAAAGCTTTAGAAAATGTAGTTTAATATGGAAAAAAAATGCAAAATGTTTTTTTTATTTAAAATTTGATATATGAAATAAAAAAAGGAGTGTGTATGTGTGTATAATAACTAATAACTAATAATAAAAATAATAATGAAACTGAACACTATTTATAAAAAAAATCCTTGGCCTAAACTAAATTTATTTTATTTTATTTTATTTTATTTAATTTATTACAATTTGGCCTAAACGAAATTTAAAATTTAATTTAATTTAATTTAATTTATTTTTTGTTTATATTTTATTTTATTTTTAAATTTAATCATGTTAATACACATTAATTTGGCCTGAACTAAATTTATTAATTTAATTTAATTTAATTTAATTTAATTTAATTTAATTTAATTTTTTTATTGAATAATTTTAACATACGGTCATGAGGCTCCATAAAGGTAATCTTTGTGATATTTCCATTTTTATGTTTGTTTGTTTTGTTTTGTTTTGTTTTTACTTAAATTTTTATGCACAAAATGACTTGCTATATGTCATTCAAGCCACATAGCATTTTTTGTTTTATTTTATTTCTATTTATATATTTATAAAAATTAGTCTTTCTTCACTTTCTGCATTTTGGGTCAGCTGCAAATAAAGATGATTTAAAAAAAAAAAACTTTGAAATATATATATACTACTAAATAATTATTATTATTATTATAAATAGACAATTTGGCTTAAACAATACATTTTATTTTATTTTATTAAACTTAGTCAAGCCACATTGCATTTTTTATTCGATTTATATTTATATATTTCTAGATAAAAAAAAAAAAAAGTTTTTTAATTAATCTGCTTAACATGTTTTTACAAAAATGCATTTACATATGTTTTTCATATAAATATGTTTAAATCTTAGTCACTTGTTTTTTCAGGAATTTTTTATAGAAATTGGATTAAACTAATAATAATAATAATAATAATATATTGATTTTATTTTTTATTTTATTTTATTTTATTACACATAGTCAGACCACATTGCATTTTTATTCTGTTTTATTCTATTTATAGATTTAAAATATATATAATAGATATACTTAATAGATATGCATAATTTTTGACTCATTTACAAGACTCCAAAGCATAAAATCTGGGACTATATTACAGTTAAACAGAAACAAAGAAATTGTTTGTTCACTAGCTAGACTGTAAGAGCTGAATAATTACACAGGACATTAAGTGATCAGATATTAATGCCATTAAAGGATGATTTTCTGAGAGCTCTTTGCGTGTATGGATCACATGATTTCCAAATGGAAATGGAAATGATCTTTAATTAAGAGAGCAAGGCAAACATTTTCATTAAGTCTGCATGACAATGAGCTCAGGGATCTGACTAGTCTCATGAGACCAGTGCTCTCGTTCTCTCTCTCTCTCTGTTCCAAGACAGGCTTTTGTCGCAGTAAAGCACACATGATGCTACTGCCTGAAGGCTTCGTCCCTCTCTCCCCCAGCCCGCCCCTCTCTCTGTGTCTGCTTCCCTTTGGCAAGGATGGAGGAAGCAGGCAGGAGAGATGAGACTGGGGGAGGGGGGTCCCCTTGAGCTCAGCCCCCTGCTCAAACTCTTATCTACATGATGTTAACAGATGTAATCCTATTACTGTCTTTTATTCTCTGTTTTTCTTTCTCTTTTTGATCCAGGCCAGCAAGGCCTAAGAGGGTTGGCAGATGCCTGGCTATGGATGGCCTACATGTGCCCTTTGAGTGATACGAATGCCAGGGCAAGTTCTCATAAACAGTGCCTTCTTAACCCCTCTCTGTGGTATCTTTAGGGCACCCTACAATTTAAGGTTTATGTAGTATATTTATTCAGAATGGATTTTCAATTAAAAGGACTTATTGAAATATTTGTTCAGACAAACTTTCTACTTTGTGTAAAATTATAATAATGATTAGAATAATAATATTGATTATTGTATATATAATTTATTTATTATATATAATAAAATACATGTACACTGCTGTTTAAAAGTTTGGGAGCAGTAAGTCTTTTCTGCTCATCAAGGCTGCAATTATTTGATTTAAAATACAGAAAAAAAACTGTAATATTATGAAATATTATTGTAATTTATAATAGTGGTTTTCTATTTTAATATACTTTAAAATGTAATTTATTCCTGTGATGCAATGATGAATTTTCAGCATCATTACTCCAGTCTTCAGTGTCACATGATCCTTCAGAAATCATTTTAATATAATGATTTTTTTTTTTTTTAGCAATGTTGAAAACAATTGTGCTGCTTAATATTTTTATTTTTATTTTTTTGGAACCTCTAATACTTTTTTCAGGATTTGTCGATGAATAAAACATTTAAAAAGCAGCATTTATTTAATTATTATAATAAATCAGCATATTAGAATGATTTCTGAAGGATCATGTGACACTGGAGTAATGGTTATAAAATTTTATAGACATATTTAAAAACAAGATATATAATAATAATAATATAATATATATAGATATATAATAATAAAAATTATGAAAACACCATAAAATGACGAAAATTAACTAAAATTAAATATGAAGAAAAAAAAAACTAATTCAAAATATTAGCAAAAACTGTAATATAGCCTCACTTTTTCTGTGCAGGTGTCACAAAAATATTGTTCATGGCACAGAGGAGAATTTAATTATAAAGAACAAAGAGATTTCAAGTTGTTTTTAACTTATTATTGAACATGAGGTTTGAGCTTAGATCAAAAACAGAAGACTGAGTGCCACAGGGAGTTCCAGGAGTGTCTCATTTCGGATGATGAATTTATTACATGAGTTTTGCAAACTAGTTTTATGAAACCAAATGAAGGAATGACAATTGTAAGGAAGTAGCAACTTTACACACACCGCAAAGTTTCACAAAGTATCCGTCACTTTTGACCAAAGTAATATTACAGTAATTTTTTTTATAAGTAATATTATGACTTTTTATCGCACAATTCTGAGAAAAAGTCTGAATTGCAAGATTTAAACACAAAATTTCTGACTTTTTCTGTGACTCTCTTGCAATTTCTGACTGTTTCTCAGAAAGTTTACATTACTTTTAGTCGCAGAATTGCGAGTTTATGTCTCTCAATATATAAACTCACAATTTTGAATAAAAAAGTCTCTAACTTTTTTCTCTGAATTTCAAGGAAAAGAAGTCTGAATTGCTGGAAAAAACAACCTGATCATACCGAAATCTTTTCGCAAGATGCGAAATACGTACCACCATGTACGTTTTATGTGATGTTGGTTTGTATGTGTCACCACACCTCTGACTTGAAATGTCCGTTGAGTGTTGCTATAACTCTAATGCTCTGTGACGTTTTAAAATAACGTACCATCTGCACTACACCTAAACCTACCCCATAGTATGAACAAAAGTGAATGTGACGTAAAAACACAATCGCAAGCATGCTGTTTTAACTTGTTTTTCGATCTCTCATCATTCAGCTCTTTCATTGTGAGTCATGTTTTTCACAGGATTCTGCATCCTAAGTCCTATTTCATGCTGGCTGAGCTACCAAGCAAGCTTGTTATGTCCGGAAAGTGAAACATATGGAGCTGTTATCATAAGGGTGTACAAAAACTATTACAAGTGCTTGGTCTTTTACCGCCTTTAGTGTTCATTTCTGTTGGAAACTGAAGTGATATGTAGTTATTGGTACATATTTCACGTCTTGCGTCCTGAGATAAGTAAATGAGATGAGTAAAGAAAAGTCCGGATTGTGAGATAAAAAGTTGTAAGTACCTTTTATTTTATTATATTTTATTTTACACCTTGCAGAAACGAGCTTCTATAGAAGAGAAAACAAAACTCTGATACCTTTAAATACATCATTAACAACTAGTAGTTCAATTAGTTTCTGTAGACACTGCATTGAATTTTTGTAAATGCAGTTATCACTACCTGAACCTTTAATTCGCTTGTAGAATGGGGTTGTCACACCTGTAAATTACTGAACTGTGTGTACACTCTTAAAAATAAAGGTTCTTTATTGGCATTGATGGTTCCACGAAGAACCTTGAACATCCATGGAAACTTTCAAATGCAGAAAAGGTTCTTTAGATCTTTAAAATGTTCTTTAAAATGGTTCTTTTAGGAACTGTTCACTGGAAGGTTCTTTGGGGAACAAAAAATGGTTCTTCCATTCATTTTTACAGTATATTATACTCTTGAGTGACTCTCACATTGCTTTTCCCGGGCTCACTAGTGTAAATTGTTGGCTGACAGGCATCCAGTTTAATCTCCTGATATAAGGGCAGGTAAACCCCATCCTGTCTGCAGTAGATAATGCGTCATGGGTGTTATTAATGCGAGATTGAAACTAAAAATAACAATGGCTGTGGTGTTTCAAAAAGGCCATGGTAATCTGCCTCTGCTGGGGTGTGCAGATTTTGTGTTTGGGTAAAACAATGTGACTCTCTCTAGTTTTCCTTCATGCATATCCAAATAAGTATTATAATTGAAATCTGACTGCTTCTTTTCACAGACCGCTGAGCTCTGTTATTATCCATTTCTATACATAGATGGGCACCACTGGCTAACACAGAGGTAATAGAACACAGTAATGCCCATGTATTATTTAAGAATATAGTATTGGGCTGCAGTTTTCTATTCAAGCTGGACTGATTATCTGAGGTGGCTTATTATAAGGGATTTGTGGTAGCAATGCTAAACTACGTGGCTGAGATCTGGACTAGCTGTCACACCAAAAAACTACAGTATACTATTGTGACAACATGCCCCTGTAGTGACATACTGTATGGGGTAAGTTGTCACAATGTATCGAACCTGACATTAAATAGCCTTTTTAAAGGCTCTTGCATCAAAGACTGACACGGAGGAGAAAAAATTGTTGAATAAAGTTGTTTTTTTGTTTTCTTTGTGTGCAAAAAGTATTCTCGTTGCTTTACAAAATTACGGTTGAACCACAGACGTCACAAGGACTACTTTAACGATGTCCTTACTACTTTTCTGTGTCTTTAACGTGTCAGTTGTGTTGGTGTTTCATCAAAACAATCATCAGATTTCATTGGATTTCTTCAAAAACATCTTCATTTGTGTTCAGAAGATAAACAGGTCTTACAGGTTTGGAACGACATGAGGGTGAGTAATTAATGACAGAATTTTCATTTTTGGGTGAACTGTCCCTTTAAGCTCAGCTACCTCAACAATTTAGGGTGACAATTAAATGTCTCTGTTCTCACTCTCCCTGACTATACTGACCATACATACACAGTTTCAAACAACAGAACTGGGTTTTAGCCCATAGGCAAACACATGAGCGATGCAGTCAAGCAAACTATATGCACAGATGTGTCTCTCTGCTGTAAGCTGCTATTCAGCATTATAATTCACTAGACTGTGTCACCGCACTAGTCTTTTGTTTATACAGACCAGAAGTGCTGCTTTGTTTTATTGGCTGGATGTCTGAAGCGAAGGGATGAGGGCAGAGCCGAGTCCTTGCTCTCCCTTCATGTCCCCTGTGTTTCTTCAAATGGGAGTTTATGAAGTTGTGAAGTACATACGTGTCTTTTTTAATCTTTCATGTTTTATCCTCCTGGTCTGGGTCAGTCCAGTACTGTTAAGTAATAACTATGCTTATATCTGAATACACTGAAATGTTGCAGCACATGTTATTGCTAAATGACTAAATGTAAATTAAATGAATGATGCTTTATCTTTACAGAATGTAGAGAAACAATGCCCCCCCAGCCAGTTGAAAATCAACTGAGGGTTTGCACTTACATCACGATTTGGTCAGTTAACCGGATGCGCGGCCATATTGGCCATACTCGGATGTAAACAACAACATGGACTGTGCACAGTTAACGTACCACTGAATGTTGTTTTGCTAAATTATATTGACTAAATCACGGAAAAAGCGTGTGGAAGCTGCTAAATCACATAGTGAATGACTTAGTAAGCAGGAGAGGGCATAATATTTTGACAAACTAAAGTTAATAGGTGGTAAAGATATGTACAAGCAGTATTAATTAAGATATTAGCGAAATATTTCACCTACCTGACTGGAAATGATAAGAACGAACACAAATGTTGTCAAGATTCTTGCCGAGGAAATCCTGGTTCAGTTTGGCCAAACACAAACGCCTTTCATTCCTCTTCTCCTTGATTTGTTATA
>JAHKKF010524692.1:0-17234 GCA_019740295.1 Labeo calbasu | reverse complement strand
CACAGTACTGTACCTCAGTGAACGATTTGTATTGTGACTAATCTTGTTTTTCACATTAAAGGTGGACGTAGAGTTCTTGCTGAAGGGCAGTCAGGAACAAGGGAAGGTGTATGGTATACCTTAACCCTAAGTGTCAAGGTAAAATCTATAATATATATATGTATATGTGTATATAGCCTTTTAACTATTCTTTATGTCATTGTTGTTAAATGTGCGTGTTTTGGTGTACAGGGATATTTTGCCACAGGAATGCTGAATGGCTATCTGCTGTGGAAGAACGCTGTGGTTGTCGAACCCAAGAATGGCTGGGTTGCACTAGGAACTCTCTCTTTTGAATATGTACAGTTTGATAATTTCAAAGTGAATGCAGAATAATTTATGCTTATGTTACATCAATCCTGTTTACATAATCATTACACAATTTGACCTTTCAACCAAATGCCTTTTTATTTTAATGCGAACATACTGTGGTGGATGTCTGTTTTATTTAATTTGATGATTTGTCTTTTTTTTTTTTTTTTTTTTTTTCCTTTCTTTCTTTTTAACCTTTCTCTTTAACCTTTCTCTTTGTGCGTTGTAAGTGAGGAATGTGAGTGTGAACTGTTTGTTTTCTTCAAAAAGGGACGTTTTGTGGCAATTACTATAATTGGGCTGCTTGTTAAAGCAATGTGTGAATAACACTACCAATTTGCACATATTTGATGGATTTTATGTTTTATATGAAATCTTTTAATAATAAACAGAACTAAAATTGTGGGAAATGAGTTTAAGTGACTCCTTCAGTACTGTTTCAAAAAGCATCCTGGATGTACAACATAAGAAAGCTGACAAATGCCTATACAAAAACATGTTTTAAAAAGTGTCTTCTACCTAAAACTGCATGGCAATATTATACATAACTTATATGAAAAATGATTTTAAATGGCCTTCTATCGTGAAAGAGCATTTATCATACCATCGTGCCATAAGCATTGTGAAATAACAGCATGCATTACACTTACATTATTTTTATTTAATTATTTATTTATTTTGGCAGCAGACAGAATGTATGCACGTAATTAACCCTATTTTAAATTTTACGCAAAGCATTTCTGATGAAAAGTTGCTGGCAACATTATGCATTCCAAGTAAGACTTTGAGTTATTTTTCTCAGTATTGTTTTTCTGTTGTAAATGTTTTCAGGCACGACTAAACTATGGCTACAGGCACGATCTATTTTTAAGTGTGGAAAAAAACAAGCAAACAAAAAATCCACTGCTCTTCTGTATTACATTTGTAAATTAAAGATACAGTGATGACACCGACAATATATTTTAATGACAAAAACATTACTGAAATGTATTTTTAGGCACTAGTCCTGGTGCTTCCTAGAGACCCTTACCAAATTAACATCTTTAAATGATATATTCAGACTTGGAATAACTGAAGATATGACAATTCTTATTTTGTGATTCTAACTAACTAAATAAACAGCCTACAGGCCACTGCTTAAGTTGCTGGACTACACACTGCAGCATGCATTACACACCTACAAACTTAATTTGTTGTCATTATTTTAAACAATCATTAAAATAGATTAGTTGTGATTAGTTGATCTTAAAATAAGTCAATTAGGTCTTGTTTTCTGGCTATGAATATTGTTTTTAATAAATCTGTTTAATAAACATTTTAATTATGCTTATTCAAAAATGTGTACTTGTTTTAACCCTCTACTGCGTGAATTTTGATAATACATGATAAAAAAAATATTCCACATCATTTTTTGGTTTATTTGGGAACAGTTTATTAATAAAACATTTTTTTGACCACCCCTCACCCCCCCATCCCAAAATATTTTGTGTTGCCTTAGGGCAACGTTGCGCAACAATGGTGCAGAATCACAGAGAAAAATCTTCATTTACATATCATAGGACAATGTTCAGAAAGCAACACAAAATCACAAATCTGTCGAAATGCGTCAAGAAATCATTAAGTGAAAAGGGAAAAACACTTGAAACACACTGACATATTGCATTTGATACAGACGTAGGTTGTAGCTTCCTAATGATCTTAAAAGACATTCATTAGCTGATGCTGATGTGTTTTATTAGGGTTGGAGCTAACTCTGCAGGACAGTGGCCCTCCAGGATTGAAGTTTTTCCAGCCCTCATGTAGTGTGTTGTGTCATATCATTTACTTCATGCAATGAGATTTTACTTGTGTTTAAAACTTTCTCTGCTGTGAAGCAGAGGTGCATGTCACACACTTTTTGTCACACATTACTTGCCTGTATGTATTGTTAATGGGAGCTGTGGACCCCTGCTTGCATGCCCTTACTGTGCAGCGTTGTCCTGAGGCAACGAAAACATGCAAAATAAAAAATAAAAAATCATTAGACCTGAAAAATCTTCTCTACACCTTTGTACACACACACATTTTTATGTACAGTTCATGTCATTTTAAATAGATTACTAAAGCAAATAATCTTGCCTTCTTCTCACACCCCTTGCTCCTGCGGTTGGCTTCTGTGACCATGTGTCAGAACAGGACATCCCATGTTTTAGTGGTGCTTGATAGTGACTCTCACGCCTTCTTGGACTGTTCTTTGATACTTTTTAAACATTTGAATTGGTTGCAATCATTTAAAAAAACATGTACTGAACATGGGGCATAAGAGGGCAACGCTATGCTGTAGAGGGTTAAGACGCTGCATGGCAATGGTTTTAAAATATTTTCAAAATAAATAAGTAATAATAATAATAATAATTTTCTATCTATCTATCTATCTATCTATCTATCTATCTATCTATCTATCTATCTATCTATTAAATTGAATTTAGAACAAGGCTTTAAGAAATAGCATAAACAAGAAGAAGCGTTGATCGTGAGAGTTAGGGCGCTGCATGATCTCCATAACAACCAGAACACAAACATGGCTAACTACAGTGAGAGCAGCACCAAACGAGTCTTTCTCAACAACATCGACTCATATTCCTCCAAATATATCGCCCAGGTAAAAGTGTCTACTAGTCCGTTACATGAATTACATTAATATCAATAAGCGGTGTGGTTTAATGTTGCTTTGTTTAGTTCTTGTCCTCATGTGTCGTCGGAGAGTCGCTTAATGATGGAGAGGAAGAGGAGGACAAACACGAACTGTCATCAGAAGGCACGCGTTTTCAGATAGTCGGGACAGTCGCGAATAAAGAAGCAAAAAAACAAGGTTTTGCACTGGAGGAATATTGGGTTAGTTTATCATTTATCATTTCTTTTGTAGTATGGGTAGATGACATTTATGTCTGAAACGAATAGTTTACTTAAAAATAATTAAAAGTGCAGTTCATGCATAGGCTTTACATTCCCTGTGTTTAGCATGTTTTTTTAAATATCTGAATTAAAATTCATCTGGATATTTTTGGAAGCATAATATACAGTAAACATGACACGGTGTGACTTTCCTTAATGAAGAAAAAAATCATTAAAAAATGAAGGCTATCTTATTTTTTATTTATTTACTGTAGAAGATAAGAAACAAAGAACTGAAGCAGATTTGTTAAAACATTAATATCTGACATGTTATTGAGATCTAGCTCATTTAACTTCATTTAATTTCATCATATTATAGTCTCTGAGTCGAGAGGAGCTCCTGCAATGTCTGATGCAGTGTGATGTTATTGTGTATAATATCACTGAACACAATGGTCTCATAGATGAAGCGACATGGGCCATTTCAGGTAATAATTCCTCAGATTCCAGACTAATCATGGCTGTATCTCAAGTGAGACACACTCAGGCCAAAAATTAAAACTTTGGGAGACACCCATTATACCATTTCATTTCTTTTCAGTTTTTTTTTTTCCCATAACAAATCTATTAAACCTGTATTTACTATAGCTCTGCACTCTGAAATCGAACATTTTGGGTCCCCAAAAATATTCATTCTGCTGTCAACGATCATGACGTGGGCAATGACCAAACCAGCTGATCCTGTGAGTGTTGCTTTTAAATATTTGCATCATACAGTGGTCCAATTTGGGACCAGACTGAAAAGCATTTTTTTTAAATTCAGTTGTGAGATTTTAAAAGAAAAAAAAAACTTAAAATAAATGTTAAAATTTTAAATTCCTATTTTTCTGGTTAATTATGCTGCTACTATCAGTTGGAATGTGAACGATTTGTATTGGAAAATAATACAAAATAGAAACATTTTACTAGTGGTTTCAGACTATTACATTGACAGTATATATAGGCACACATCATGCTCTTGTTATTTTTCCTGATTTTATCTTAAGGATGATCCTGACATTCCTTTGACTGAAGATGACTACAAAAGAAGAAGACCACATCCAAACTTCAAGGAACACACCAGCACAGAGAAACTAGTGCTTAAACTGGGGAAGACTGTAATGATCAATCCAGAATCAGAAAAAAATTATATAATTTATTATATGAAACAAACATAGCATAGCTTAACATATGAAACAAGCTTATTGTTTTTTTCTTTCAGAAAAAGTCAAAGCTGTCTACTTATGTTGTGACATCAGGGCTGCAGTATGGCATGGGCGAGAACATCTTCCACTTCATTTTTAAAGTACTGAAATACTATATATGAGAGCAGCATAAATCTTGATATCAATTATTAAAAAAAAAAATAAAAAAATTAAGGGAATAGTACCCCAACAATGAAAATTAGCTGAAAACTTGCTCACCCTAAGGTCATCCAAGATGTTTATGAGTTTCTTCATCAGGACAGGTTTGCAGAAATGTATTAAATCCCGCTCACCAGTCACCGATCTCTGCAATGTATGGGTGCTGTCAGAATGAGAGTCCAAAGTGCTGATAAAAGCATCACAATAATCCACAAGTATCACAAGACTGCAGTCCATCGATTAATGTCTTGTGAGGAAAGAGCTGCGTGTTTGTACTAATCAAATCCACAATTAAGATGCTTTCAGCCAAAATACAATCCCTCTATCCATACTGTTGCTTTCTCCAGTGAAAAAGTTGAATCAGGAGAAAAAAATGCTCAAATCAAATGCTGTTTAGAAGCAAAAACAATCCAAAATAGTTCTAAACAAATATATCTATGCATTTTGATAGAAGAGGACAACATTGGATGTACCTTTTTCACAGTAGGAAACATTATTGTAGATTATAGAATTTATTTATTTAACTTTACGTATTTTGCCCAGAATTGATGTTGTGAAAGTTGATGAAGTTAAAACACTGTGAAGGATTTGTTTCTTACAAAAATACAGCTTTTCACACCGCAAGACATTAATTGATGGACTGGAGTGGTGTGGATTACTTGTGGATTGCAGTTGTGAATAAAAAGTTGTGATCAGCTGTTTCTGACAGCACCCATTCACTGCAGAGGATCTATTGGTGAGCAAGTGATGTAATGCTAATTTCTTCAAATTGTAAGTTTCAATGAAGAAACAAACTCATTTACATCTTGGCCTTGGGTTCAGTAAATCTTCATCAAATTTTCATTTTTGGGTGAACTATTCCTTTAATACGTATTTATTTTCCCCTAGACAGCTTGGCTCGGAGAGCTTAGCAGCGTTCCTGTTTTTGGGCCTGGGACAAATATCATTCCTGCCATTCACATCCATGACCTTGCAAGGTTTGGAAATTTTCTGTTAAAATTGCATTTTTTAATGTTGATTGATTGGTGTTTTTATTTTTATTTTTTGTATTATTACCTTTTTTTATTTTGCAACTTTTTGTTTTGTTTCACTCAGTATTTTGTCATCATTTTGTTTTCCATTTTAGAGTGGTGCAAAACATCATTGATCACAAACCAAAAACACACTATTTCATCGCTGTGGATGATTCCAAGAACACTTTTGAAGACATTGTGAAAGTAATCATTACACACACCATCTTTATATCTGTGTAATTTCTATCTACTGAATGTATATGGCACTGTGTTCTCATATACTGAATGTACCACTTACACTTAGGATTCGTTTTGCAATGAGAAAACGCTACTGAAAATCATTTTTAAACATGCAGCTATTTTCCTAGGCCATTGCCTCTACCCTGGGGTGTGGAAAAATTGAAAACTTCCCAAAGGAAGATGCCTATGGCACAAAGACAATTACGGTAAGCTGTTTTTGTTGAACACGCATTTTTGCCATGTCATAATATATGAAGGTAATATATCAAATTATTTTGTATTTTCACAGGAAACTGACCTGCTTTACCTTAGTGTCAACCTTCGGACTGAGTCTGTTTTCTTAAAGGACAGATTAAATCTCCACTGGGATTGTGAATCTGGGATAGTTGATAACATACTTCAAGTGGTGGAGGAATACAAACAGACAAGACAACTGTTGGTAAGTTTTGCTAACTCTTTTTGATGGGACACAAGTTTATGTCTTGTGTAAGCAGATGAATCAGAAATAAAATCATACACTCTTAAAGGAGAAGTCCACTTCCAAAACAAAGATTCACATATAATGTACTCACCCCCTTGTCATCCAACATGTTCATGTCTTTCTTTCTTCAGTCGTAAAGAAATTATGTTTTTTGAGGAAAACATTTCAGCATTTATCTCCCTATAATGTTCTTTATTGGTATTGATGGTTCCATGAAGAACCTAGAACATCCATGGAACATTTCAAATGCAGAAAAGACTCTTTATATTCGAAAAGTGTTCTTTAAAATGGTTCTTTTAGGAACTGTTCACTGAAAGGTTTTTTGGGGGAACCAAAAATGGCTCTTTTATGGCATCACTGCAAAAACATTCCTTTGAAACCTTTATTTTTAAGAGTGTAATTTTTATATTGTTTTTGCCCGTAATAGCTTTTGGCATTTTTATAATATGAAGACATTTCGAAACAATATAGTTTAACAAAACATGCTAACATACTTCTATTTTGCATTTAATTTCCTTCAGCCAATAAAAATCTGTCTTCTTGGGCCCCCTGCTGTTGGCAAAAGCTCAGTTGCAGTAAAGTTGTGCAGATATTACAAACTTCATCATGTTGATGTCAGTGAAACCATCAACGAGAAAGTTAGACAACTGGTGAGTGAGATCTACATAACTTCTACATAACTTTTCAAAATTAGGTTCTTTAAGATTTTTTATTCAGCAAGTATGCATAAAAGTTTGTTTAAAAGTGACAGTAGAGACATTTATAGTATTACAAATAATTTCTATTCATCAAAATTTTAATAAAAAAAAAAACAGCTGTTTTCAATTGATAATGATTGATTTCTGATTTCAAGTGATTTTATTGATAATAAGAAGAAATATTTCTTGAGCACCAAGTTAGCATATTAGAATGATTTCTGAAAGATCAAGTGACTCTGAAGAATTTTAGTGGCTGCTGAAAATTTAGCTTTGGCATTACATGAATAAATTACAATTGAAAATATATCAAAATTGAAAACAGTTGTTTTAAATTGTAACAATATTTCACACTTCTACCGCTTTTACTGTATTGTTAATCAAATAAATGCAGCCTCTGTGAGCATCAGATACTTCAATGCAAAACATTTAAAAATCTTTTCAACAGTAGTGTATATTTTATATAAAGAGATTAGATGTACGGTGGTGTCCAAAGGTCTAGGATCACATAAAAAATATTGTATGACAGTTGTAGGACTTGAAAATGCAAAACTTTTTACTTTGTAGAAAACAGAAGCATTTGCACTAGCACTAACTTTGTGGCCCCACTGTATATAAAACTGTCTTTTGAATTTACAATATGTGTTTTTCAGGAGGAATTGCTAGAGGGAAATGAGAAGACAAGTGAGAACCAGGAAATGCTTGTTGGTGCTGAAGAGCAGCTTAAAACTCTAAAGAACAACATGCTTCAGAATGATGGTATGCATTATTTATAGATTTTTACTAGGAAAATAGTTTGTTGTTGTTCGGAAAATGCTATTGTCTAATGGTGGTGTTTACAAAAGCACATATATATAACAAATCTGATATAGCGAGTGTTACTTATTCTAACTTTTATGATGTTTTCTAACAGGCCAGTTGGATGAGCAATATGTGATGCATATCATAAGAGAGAAGCTAAACTCAAAGCCTTGCAGAAATCAAGGATTTGTTCTGGATGGTTACCCAAAGACCTATACACAGGCCAAAGAGCTTTTCCATGGTCAGCTATATTCTTTTAAACCAAAATGGCAAAATGGAAATACAAAGTCTTACCTGTAACTTCTGAATTTTTTTCAGATGAAAACATGGAAGCAGAAGATACCAGATCTACTCTACCCCAATTTAGCAAAGTGTTGATTCCAGGTCAGTCATCTCAGAACATGCATACAGACATATTTCACTAAAAACAAGATGGTGACCTTAGTAATCTAGTTAAAACAACACTTTAATGTTTGTTGTTAATGTTCACATAATAAAATTATCTAAGAAGATTAATAAGAAGTTTTCACTGTATAATTAATGAAATAAATACAATACTTTTTTTCAAAAACACTAAACTTACTCCAAACTTTTGAAAGGTAGTGTACTGTATGTCACATTATGGACATAAAATTGGGTTGTCGAATGCTGTTACGTGTTAACAACCACAGGTCTTTTCACCTACAGAGTTTGTCTTTTCACTGGATGCGACTGATGAGTTTCTGAAAGAGCGTGTTCGGAGTCTTCCACAGAATGTGGCAGAGGAGATGCATTACACTCAAGATGAGTTTACAGAGAGTCTTGCAAATTTCAGAGAGGCTTTGGCAGAAGACGAGTCTGTGCTTGACTATTTTGATTACTTGGAAATTCACCCTGAACACATCGGTTAGAGCCCAAACTATCACACTTATTTTTGTGCTTACATAAGAAAATGGTACTCTATCAAATTGTTAAATGAACTGACAGATAAGCTGATTTTTATAAAGCAGGGTTCTTATTGTTATTGAGAATAGTATTTTCATGTTGTCATTTTCAGACTGTGAGAATTTGGACACAGTGGAGAAGATAGTTAAGACAGTGGGGTGCCCGAAGAACTACGGTCTGAGTCCAGAGGAAATGGAGGAAGAGAGAAAGAGAAAAGAAAATGAACGACACCAGCAGATGAAACAGGAGGAAGTTGAGAAGGAACTCAGGCAGAGATTGGAGAATGATAAAATGACTGCTCTTTTGGAGGAATGGGTAAATTTGGCCTAATGTTGAAACAAAAAGTCATTTGCCCTCACCCTAACACTACAGGTGAACCACAGATATAGTAGCAATGTGAAGTTCCCACAGGAGAATTCAACTGGTTTCTCCTTTAATATTTATGTATTTGTTTGTGAAATACAATATTTGGTGACCAAAAATTTTATAATAGCTTCAAGTCAATGTGTACATCATATTCACTGTTGTTTAAAGGTTTGGGGGTCAGTAAGATTTTGTAATGTTTTTGAGCAGTCTCTTATGCTCACATTGGCTTTATTTAATTAATTAAAAAATAAAAAGTAATACCGTGAAATATTATGACAATTTAAAATAAGTATTTTCTATTTTAAAAAATTTTAAAATGTAATTTAATCCTGTAATGCAAAGCTGAATTATTAGCATCATTACTTCAGTCTTTAGTGTCACATGATCCTTCAATGCTGATTTATTGCTTAAAAACTTACTATAACCATTGAAAACAGTTGCTGCTTAACTGTTTTTGTGGAAACCATGATGCATTTTTGTAGGATTCAGGGAGAAACTGAGCATTCTTTGATACATAGAAAATATTATTATTATTATTTTTTTAAATATAATTTTTGTATCAATGCAAAAGTCTTTTCTGTAATTTTTGATAAATTTAATGCATCCTTGTTGAATAAAATTATTCATTTCTTTAAAAAAAAAAAAAAATCAATCTTACTGACCTCACACAAGCAAAAGCATTCTGTTATCCTTAAAACGACTACATTGTTTAGCTTGTGGATGTGTATTTTCAGAACAGGAACATGGCTGAGGTGAAGAAGCAGGAACATGAGCTATTAGAAACACGATCTGTTCCCATGAGACACTACCTGATGAAATATGTCATGCCTACTGTCATACAAGGACTGATGGACTGCTGTAAGGTCAAACCTGATGACCCTGTGGACTTTTTGGTAACACCTGTCTCATGGTCTTCATATCATGTGTTCTATTTATAACAACAAATTCTTTGCATTTACTTTATGTCATAATTTCTTTGCTTCATTGTAGGCAGAATACCTCTTCAGGAACAACTCAGATGATTAGCTCACTCTGCTGTTATAGTTAAATATACAATAAAATAAGTTATTTCATTAAGGGTGCATTTCTGTGTCTTTATTTATGGCTACTGTTTTTTAAAGTGAAAACAGGTGCTAGTTAAAGATTCACAAGTAATTTTTTCACACATAAAAAAAAGATCTGGGGAGGGGTGAGATCACATGATCATATGTCCTTTGTAATTTGACCAAGTTAAATAAATGAATAAATAAAATAAACAATAAATTACTTGTACTGTGAATATAGCTTACTGCTCACTGAAATATTTTAATTGGTAACACTTTACAACAAGGTTCATTAGTTAACATTAGTTAACAACATTAGTTACATGAACTAAGAATAAACAATACTTCTACAGCATTTATTAATCTTAATGTTAATTTTAGCATTTACTAATGCATTATTAAAATCACAAGTTGTGTTTGTTAACATTAGTTAATGCACTGTGAACTAACATGAATAACACTGAACGACTGTATTTTTATTAACTAACATTAACAAAGAATAATAAAAAAAAGTGTAATAATGTATTGTTCGTTGTTCGTTCATGTTAGTTAATACATTAATGTTAACAAGTGTTACCTTTTAATTTGTACACTCAAAAATTTCCTCAGCACTGCTGAATACTGTTAAGTCTTTGCTTTACTTATTGGCAGTATAGCAAAAAAATATATAAAACAGTATGCAGTGCATTACTAAATGTTTCAGTGGTATGCTGTACAGCTGTACGCTGTACGGAATAAAAATATTAAATGTAATTTAATAAAGAAATGTTTTGAAATGTCCGTGACAATGTTATTACAAAACACATAGATTTTAGCTAGTTGCTGTCCCTTTAAATACAATTCAAAACAGGTTAGAAAAACAAGACGCAGGCCAACCAGCGTCAGCAAGGGATGCGTCATGGCGTCACTTCCTGTACCAATTGGCAGTTGCTGTTGCCGGAGCGCCATGTTGGTTCAAACAAAAGAAACAACTTCGTTGCCTTCATAACAGTTCATGACAGGCTGAAACGCAATGGCGGAATATAACCTGCTTCTCAGCTTCACTTAAGCCGGAGATTTTCATAATGCCTTTGTAAGTATCTCGCTGGAGTTTGAAGACAAATGTGATGAAAGCAACGCGAGGACCTGGGCCTTATGTCACGATTCGGTCACAGACGCGACACGTTAATCAAAGCATTTAATGGTGCGGTTTAGTTGTTGAACTAGTTTGCATTTCTTTTATTTCGAAATCATACTTGTCAATATGCAGCAGTTAATGAGGTAATATGATCAACAGGCCAGCTGATGTAGAGATCGGGCTCATAGTAAGCGCGTCGGTTTGTATGTATGGGCTTAAATCCATATCATTCAGTGGTTGCTGAACTTTGTTCAGATATACAGTTAAGTAGTGCACATATATATATATGTGGGTCAGTGACTTCATACTAATAAGTACCCTTCAAGGGGGCGTTCACAAAAATCGTTCTAGCGTACTAAACAACTGGACGAAGCGCAACGGAACAGGGACCTCTAGACGCGTTTATAAAAGTTAAACTATTTTTATTTTTACATGGCGTCTGCGGACAGAAAAAAAAACAGTGAGGCGTGACGCAATGTACATAAACAATTAAAACGTAACGTCACGTCTGAACGCCCCGTGGACAACGGTCATATGCGTAACAAATACGCTTTGTTATTCAAAACATTTGTCATACTTTGAGCTGTTCACTTCTTAGGACTCAAAACTGTTCATTTACTTGCAAATCTAACTAAGTTGATTTCTACATTCTTCTGCAAAGTATTAAAGAACTAATATGTATCCCAAAGAGTGCTGGCTATATTAAGATTAAGTATAAATTAATATATGTAAAGATAGCTTTCTAAATTAATTGATTTTTGCATTTTTTTTTTTGTTGTACATCACTGTGATCAGGTGTTTGAATGCTACATTTTCCAAACATGCAGATTCCAGTTAATAATTTTGAGCTCAGTAAAGATGTGAACAGGAGTCTGACAATTAACGTTTGAATTCTCAGTCCAATTAGCAGCCAGGTGCAAACAGTGCAGCAGACCCCAAAGCATTATGGGATCACGTCTCCTATCAGCTTGGCACTACCTAAAGAGGCCGATCTGGTTCTCGCGCGGAAGCTGACAGAGACACTTCGACCCTTTGGTGTCTTTGAGGAGGAGCTGGAGCTGCAGAGGAGGTAAATGAGACACGCTTTACTAAATCACACATCTATGTGTGTTTATGCATTTTGACACTTTGATTGCATTTGAGACCATCAGCTGGTTAATTTCTGTTACACACCATTTAATTAACATGCATAAAGTTCATCAAATCCATTGCTAGGGTTTTCCCACCAAGCTGATGTCACACTTCAAAGGATTATGTCTTTGAGCAACTTACTTTTGTTAGAGATTTTACAAAAGTTTCAAAGAATTTAAAATGAATTACAATTCTATGAACATTTGGCTATTGTATTAGCATACCCTAGAAAGCATGTTTTGTTTGAAATGTTACAAAAAGGTCAAAATAAAGAAACAATTGGGACATGTCTTATTTTACCAGGTGATATTAGAAATTCCCACAGCACCCAGGAACCACAATGGCAACATGCACTGAAATCAAAGTAGTAAAATGATTTAGCATTGACTTCTACACTTCTGTTCAAAAGTTTGGGGTCAGTAATTTTATTATTTTATTATTTTAATTTTATTTAAAAAAAATCAACAAAGATGAATTTTGATCAAAAGTGACAGCAAAGACATATAAAGTGTTGCAAAAAATTTAATTGAAATAAATGCTGTTCTTTTGAACTTTTAAGAAGTATGAAACATTTATGAAACAATCCGTTTAAATAAGTATCACAATGTTATGTTTTCACAAAAATATTAAGCAGCATTTTCAGCATTGATGGTAAGAAGAGATTATTATTTTTGTTATGTAACAAGGAAGACTGAAGTAATGGTTGTGTTAAAATGTAATTTAAATCTATTAATTCAGAAAAGTTATTTTACATAAGTGACCTTACTGGCCTTAAACTTTTGAATGGTAGCGTAGTTCACTTCATAAGATGAAATTTAATAGTTTACTTTTTTTTTTTTTTTAATTTTCATATTTTATTCAGAAACATTTATCCATAAACATTTACAGCATAACCCTGATCCAGCTTTAAGCTTCATCAAATTGCTTTTGTTAAAGATATTTTTTTTTGCCCACAGAATCCTTGTGCTTGGGAAGCTAAATACTTTGGTTAAGGTGTGGATCCGAGATGTCAGTGAAGCTAAGGTATCTTATTGTCTTTTTAATTCTAATATACATAAATAACCTTCTGAATAACTGCTCCCAAGTACTAACTTATTTATTTTCATATAATGACAGAATATTCCCACATCCGTGATTGATAATGTTGGTGGTAAAATCTTCACATTTGGATCTTACAGACTTGGAGTTCATACCAAGGGTATGTTTTACACAAGAGTTCTAGACTGATGGATACATGTACTTTACATAGTCTGTGTGTGTCTGTAATAGCGCATTCACTTACTTAATTGTGTAGGTGCTGATATTGACGCTCTCTGCGTTGCACCCCGTCATGTGGAGAGATCCGACTTCTTCTCCTCGTTTTATGAGAAATTAAAAGAGCAGGAGGAAGTCAAAGATCTGAGGGTATGTTACTTTGTGTTAATGATGTACATCTATATGTTTTCCCTACAATATTTGTGAGACTTAATGATTGATTTTTGCTTTTGCCATCTAGGCGGTGGAGGAAGCATTTGTACCAGTGATAAAGCTGTCCTTTGATGGCATTGAGGTATTTTTATTTATTTTTTTATTTTTTTTAAGTGTCATTTTAAGTATTATTATTTATCTTTTGTAATATGTCATTATGTTTGTGGCAGATCGACATACTATTTGCCCGACTGGCACTACAAACCATTCCAGAGAACCTGGATTTGCGAGATGATGGCTTACTTAAGAACCTTGACATTCGCTGCATCCGGAGTTTGAACGGTAATTGGTCGTAACTGATTAATCATGTTGGGGCTGCGTATTGACATTTTTAGAATGAATTCCATTCCGATTCACAAACTCTTAATTTGATTTTGATTCAGTATCAGTTTGTTTGGATATATATCATGTCACTTTGCTCGGATATGTCATATCATCTCTCAACAAATCTGTTGAGATACCGGAAACCCTGTCATTTGGTACATTATTTTAAATGGTAATTAAATAGTCCATCAAATTCAGTTGCTGTTTTTTAGATATACTAAACACTCAAAAACTGAGTTGTATACAATTTATTTATTTATTTTTTTCTAAACTTTAATTATGTAATTGTTTCTACTAGTGTTGCACGATATGCCGGTACTTAAAAAGTATCGTGTTAATTTTTTTTCATGACAGATTAATTTAAACATATATATATATATGAGAGGTCTTTAACAGGTTAAGTAAAAATCTAATTTTATAACATAATCTGGTGCATATGTTTAGCTAAATGATCTTCTAAAGTTTTTTTTTTTTTTCTTGCTAACTAATAAGATATGAACATTGAAACATTTTGCTGAGATAAATGCAATCTTACATGGTATTGCTTACAAGCTGATCTATTAACGTCATTTTACAGTTAAAAACTGAGTAATCACACGAGACATTTTAGATTTCAGTAGGTTGAACAGTTTCTTTTAGCACCTTCTGATGTTCATTCATGTTTATTTTGTGCTATAACTTGTAGTAAAGAGAAAGAGATGAGGATTGTCTGCATTTTGCAAAATATTGACATTTTTAAAACTTACACTTTTCCATATGAAAAGTAGTAAATTACAGTGTGATTTTTGGTTGCATGGTGTGCTACAAGTAGTTTTTAGTAAACCACCCATTAACAGAAAACAACAGACTAAAAGATTGATCATGGAATTTAGGATTCTGTATCAGTTCATCATAGTGAAGATTAATTAAAATCGATTAATTGATATTGTCAACCCAGCCTTCAATCTTGTCGTTTTCTCCAAGGTAATCTTAAATTTATGTTTTGTTTTTTCCCCATCAATCTGCTGACTTACAGGTTGCAGAGTTACTGATGAAATTCTTCACTTGGTGCCCAACATAGAGAATTTCAGACTGACTCTAAGAGCCATCAAACTGTGGGCCAAACGTGAGTACTTGTCTGTCTGTTTTGCGTTATATTCTGTTCCTGGTACTTGTCACAATTGATTTTATGTGAAAACAAACCCCACAGTGACCTTAAATGACCTGCTGTGTTTGTGGGTATTAGTGCAGTCAATGAAAAGCAGCACTGCAGCATTGTGCCTCAGGAGATTCGTTTGGCTTGCATTTGCTGCCTAGCAACTTGTGGACACATGCTCATGCTTGCACTTTATTGAAAAAACAATCAATCTTTGATTGTCATTTAGCTTTTAGAAATGCTTCATTTGACCTTAGTCAGGATGTGAAATTGAAAAACTACCAGTTCATTTTTGTGGTTGATTTAGAGGTTTGCATAAATAAAGAAGTAAATGACATTATTTGAATTTCTTACAGGTCATAATATCTACTCAAATATTCTGGGTTTCCTGGGGGGTGTATCGTGGGCCATGTTGGTTGCAAGAACTTGCCAACTCTACCCCAATGCTGTGGCATCCACACTGGTCCACAAGTTCTTCTTGGTTTTCTCAAAGTGGTGAGTTCTTCAAACTGACCTTGTCACCATAATGCAGAATACGAATATAGACATCTGGTCTTTGTTTTCATTGACCTGTTCTCTTCAAATTGATTCATTCATGATTTTTCATCCTGGCTGGTGTTTTCAGGGAATGGCCAAACCCTGTCCTTCTGAAGCAACCTGAAGACTGTAATCTCAACCTCCCAGTCTGGGATCCAAGGGTATTTATTTATTGATTTATCTGATTGTATTTGTATTGTAAGGCAATATATATAAAGACAGTTGATGTATTTTGACAGTRTTCAGTGTTTTTATTAATGTATTTGGTTTGATTTGGTTTAAAAATCTGCCAAAGCATTTAAACCAAGAAATAGTACTCACCCCATTGTCTTCCAAGATGTTCACATCTTTCTTTCTTCAGTCGTAAAGAAAACATTTCAGCATTTTTCTCCATATAATGGACCGCTATGGTGCCCCCATTTTGAACTTCCAAAATGTGGTTTAAATGCGGCTTCAAACGATCCCAAATGCGGTTGTAAATGATCCCAGCCGAGGAAGAAGGGTCTTATCTAGCGAAACGATTGGTTATTTACATAAAAATAATACAATTTCTATACTTTTTAATGTCAAATGCTCGTCTTGTCTTACTCTGCCTGGTCTGTTTTTTTCCAGTTCGTGACAGTTAGGGTATGTCGAAAAACTCCCATCTCATGTTTTTCCTCAACTTCAAAATCGTCCTACATCGCTGTTTTACCTTTTTTGTTGAGGGTGTTTGATCATCTTCGCATGTTCACTTTGCAAAGACTGGGCCGGTACTTCTGCAGCGATGTAGGATGATTTTGAAATGATTTTTGAAGTTGAGGGAGAAAATACCATCAGAGTTTTTCGACAAACTGTCTTGAGCAGAATACAGAGTTCAGGGAGAGCAAGACAAGATGAATGTTTGAGATTAAAAAGTATTTAAATTGTTGTAATTGTTTTTGGTTTTTTTTAAATAAAAAAACAAAACAAAACGATCGTTTCGCTAGATAAGACCCTTCTTCCTTGGCTGGGATCGTTTACAATCGCGTTTGGAATCGTTTGAAGTTGCATTTAAACTGCATTTTGGAGGTTCAAAATCAGGGCACCATATCAGTCCATTATATGGAGAAAAATGCTGTAATTTTGTTCTTAAAAAAATCTTTACAACTGAAGAAAGAAAGACATGAACAACTTGGATGGCAAAGGGGTGAGTACATTATATGTGAATCTTTGTTTTGGAAGTGGACTTCTCCTTTAAATTTTATGTTACAAGTTTTATTAATGTATTTGGTTTGATTTGGTTTAAAAATCTGCCAAAGCATTTAAACCAAGAAATAGTACTCACCCCATTGTCTTCCAAGATGTTCACAT
>JAHKKF010524690.1:0-12474 GCA_019740295.1 Labeo calbasu | reverse complement strand
GCACAAATGGAAACTGTACCGAGAATTAAACATGAGGATGAATCAGCTGATCCAACCTCAAGGTCTTTCCCACACCCCCTGCGTTCCTCGCAGGAATGCGCCAGAGCTAAGACTCTGCATCCTGCACCCCACTGCTTGCATCTCTGGAACGTGTGGGGTTGCAAAGCCACAATGCATGCTCTGACACGCCGGGGTCACGCAAATAAAGAGCCGAGTCGTGTAAGTAGCTGCTTGATTTTGCATAATTGTGCGCTGCGCTGACGGGTTTGGTTCATTGTGCCCGAAAATGAACCACCCTCTCTCATTCTACAAGTGGGCCTGGGTTTTGTACGTGCTTGAAAGACAGCGATGTAGTCCATGAACTCAAATAATCGAGCTTTTCTTCATCAAACGTGACCGAATTACACACTTCTGTCATGCGCTGTCAATAAGATTTAGGTTTATACGGCCGATTTAAATATGGAAATGGCAAGCAGCTAGCCGAAAGCCCTATTGCGATGGTAATTTGTAATGAATAATTCTGATTTCATTATAATAACAAATCACTGGCTCGTGAAACCGTTCCTGCACCGGGATCGCCGTCTGCGTCGCTTTTATCCCGTACTGTATAACCGAGTCTGACAGATCACGTTTAACGTTTTCAACTCTGCAGACTACACAGTTTAAACTGTGTGCGGTATGATCCGTCTGCTGATTATAAAAAAGTTATGCTCTTCAACAGTTTCCCACTGCTGCGTGTTCCTGATTCCACGCAAGACCACAAAATAAAGGGGAACTCATGATGACTAGTCAAAACAAATACAATATTCCATTATTCCCAATTACCGAAGCCTAATTAGAGGTTTATGGCACGCTAACGGCTTTGGAAACACTGGTTACAGCTATACCTATGGGACCTGAGGGCTTGTTTGTCTCTCACCAGTCTCTCGCTTTATAAATAGATCCAAACAATGGGTCAAAAAAACCATTGTCTACTCAGTAGACCGCAGAAGTGTCACAAGCCAGAGAGCGAAAATGACAATGGAGAGTGCCAGAGGAAGAGAGGTCTGGCTCTGAAAAGCTTGTATTCAGCATAAAACAGACATTGTGTTGAAGGACATTGATACTGACATTGATACACTGATCTCTTTGGAAAGCTGACCACGATTAATGAGCGAAGTATGGTTCTTGTTAAAACACAATTACGTCTCGGCCCCTTTTTCCCGTCAGTAAATGTTGACCAGACAAACACTGAAAGTCTCACCAAGACATTTATGTGGCTGATGAAGTTTGTGATTTAAAATGAAGTGAAATGTAAATCGAGGTCTTTCCGCAAATATGCTCGGTGTATATATATATTTATTTTGTCTGTAATTTAATTTATATATAGTTTATTAATTATTTCATTATTAAATTATTTATAAATTAGATATTTTATTGTTTAAATTATTATATTATATATAATATTTTGTATATATGTATATTATTATTATTATTATTATTATTATTATTGATCATTACGTTTATAATTAAAATTAGTGCATAATTATTTTTATTTATTCATTGATTTTAATTTACATGTATAAATTATGTATATATAATATTTTGAATATTTTTAAATGTGTATTAATATTAATAATTTAATTGCTAATTACAATTATTACCAAATTATTTTACATTTATTAACTGATTTCAATTTACATGTATAAATTACATAGATAAATAGATAATTAAACTGATAATAAATATTATTACAAAAGTATTTTAAATAATTTTTATTTTTGTTTATTTTAAATATGTGTGTGTGTGTGTGTGTGTGCATGTATAAATTATCTATATATAATATTTTAAATATTTTTAAATGTATATTATTAATATTAATAATTTAGTTACTAATTAAAATGATTACAAAATTATTTTAAATTAATTTATTTTAATTTACATGTGTAAATAATTTATATATAATATTTTTTTATAATTAAGTTGCTAATAAAACGATTACTAAATTGTTTTAAATGTATTAACTGATTTTAATTTACATGTATAATTATATGCAATATTTTTAAATGCATATTATTATGTATATAATGTATATTATTAATGTGTGTGTGTGTGTGTAGTATTAATACAGATAATTAAGTTGATAATTCAAATTATTACAAAATTATTTTACATTTATTAATTCATTTTAATTTACATGTATAAATCATATATATATATTTTTTTCTTTTTTTACGTATATTATTAATACACAAATCGTAAAAATCATAAACCTCATAAAATGAATACAAATGAAACAGCTCATAATATTTAGTTTGAAACTGAACACTTTTTAAAGGTTTCAGCGACTTGCAAAGAGCATTTTAAAAAGTACGGTGTAAAAAACAAGTTGCTGTCTTAAATTTGTAGGTACAATCAACTTAACTGTCTGTCATTTCAACTTAAATTAACCTGGTTTAAAAAATTAGTTGAACCTTGTAACTTATAAATTAAAGTTGAAATTTGCTTAACTTATTTTGATGAGTTAAAGTAAAGTAACATGTTGTCATAACTTTTTGGTCATATAATTTTTTACAGTGTAATTTAAGGTTCTATTTTGTGCCCTATTCGTGCAAAGTGCCACTAAAATAAACTTAAAAGTAGCTGACTGAGCAAACTGACTTGATCCTAATTGCTATTTAGTGTCCCAAGGGCCTATTCAGAAAGCCAGTGGTCCAACTGACCAGTGATGACCAATGAGGGATGAAGCCAAACAAACGGCAACCCTCCATCTGGAAGAGAGCACTTAACATGCAGCATGCAGAACTGCAGGCCGACTCATATGCTTATTTCCATATGATCATGCAGTGCTTTGACCAGTCGCTTGTTTTCTGTCAGACGGACTGTGTGTTTCAAATGCTAAGCGTTGATTTAAGGCCACACACACTCTGCCCTCTGTTGATGCTTCATGAGTCAACAGGGCCCATGAGAAAGAGTGTCTCACAGACTTTATTTAGACCCTTGAAGAATGTCCGCCTCCCTCCCAGTCAATGCCACAAGTCTTTCTCCACATCCAGTATTCCCAAGGTGAACGTAATGTTTTATGGAGTGTTGGAGAGGACAAGAGGGATGCTTTCCAACCCCAGCGCCTTACAGGAAAGTCTTGAAAATATGAAGTTAAATGACATTACACCATCTCATACAAATGCAAATGTTTATATTGTGTATCAGCTTTTTTTTTACATTTACAAGCAGATGGGAATCTGCTGGCGTTTTCTGTGGTGATTTTGGAAACCATGCGGAATGGATTTACACACAGTTAAAGTGTTTAAGCAGGGCTAGAAATACTACATTCGTACTAAAACAAAAATACATAAATAATACAATTTACCAAATACTTAAAGTCAACATGAACTGGTGCTTGCAACCCCTTATTTAACCCAATATTATGTATTTTCAAGTAAAACAGCATGCTTAAGAAGAATAAATGTAGGCCAGGACATTCTTTTATCCCTAATAGCCACACATGGCCCTACGTATGGAACATTTTCTCGCAATTTTGGTTTATATCTCGCAATTCAGCCTTTTTTTCTCAGAACTGTGAGATAAACTCAGAGTTCTGACTGACTTCCTGCGAGGCTGTTGGCGCTTGGCGGCAGATGACTTTCTCACAGGCATGTCATTATGGAGCTATGCGTAACACAAACAATTCCTCATAACGCAAACAATGCGTAACATAATTACCTTTTCCATTTTTTTTAAATCAAAGCTTCCATACTTAAGTGACAGAGAAAGAGAAAGTAAAAGTTTATATCTGTTTTTATTGTTTTTAGTTTTTTTCCCCTTACAGTAGTTTATATCTCACAATTCAGAATTGCCAGCTCATATCTTGCAGTTCTGTTTATATCTCAAAATTCTGAGAATGTTGCAATTTCAAATTTTCTTAGACTTCTGAGAAAAAACGTTCTAATTTGTAAGATAAAAACTCGCAATTACCTTTTTAAATTTTTAAATCAAAGCTTCCATATCAAAGTGTCATTAGCGGGAAATAACGTAGCTTCAGAGGAAGAGCAAGTAAAAATAATTATATTTTGATTCGATCTTTCCCCCCTATCTTTGATCACTGTACAAATCAATGCAAGAAACAAGGATCAATACAATACGTTCACGTTATTTAGGTCATAAAGGAGCCAGCGATGACTCATCAGTGACATCACTCATCAATTAGCTCAGGGTCTACGGTCTACACACGTGCTTCCCGCGGGGCTGTCGGCGGCAGCTGACTTTCTCACAGGCTTCATGTCATTACGGAGCTATGCGTAACACAAACAATTCCTCGCTCCCAGAGTGTTTATCTCGTGGCACAGAGCGCGGTGTGCCCACACATCAAAGTCTGAGGGAACAGACGCTGCTCAGCGGCAGCAGCTGCGCTCGGATCCTGTCCACACCCTTCCTGTTTGCCGCGGTCTACCTTGGGGCTGTTATTTTCCCAACAGAGCGACGATAAGCCCCCTCTGCCTAACTCCCTCCACCGGCTTCAACACCATCGCCGACCGCTGCAGCCGCGGTCACCGCAGCAGCAGCCGCCCGGTCTTTCAAACCTCTCGGAGCGTGTCCCTGTTCCCATAAAAGAGCGGGATTTTGGCGAGTCTAATAATGCCGTATTTATTTTGTGGCACAGGAGCTGCATATACTGAGAAAAGGTGCATTCACACAGACTGCTTTCAAACTTTTAATATTGCAAGGTAGATGTTTTTTTTGTTTTGTTTTTTTACAGAAATTACTTAAATAATAATGCAATAAAATGAATGAACATATTATGAATACAGAAAGAAAACATTATAATAGAGTTAAGAGTTAGAGTTATACTTTATTGTTCTTTTGCAGACAATTTGTCTTGGACTCAAAACTGAAGCAACCAACAACAACTGCACAAAACAACACTTTTGTTAGTTAAAATACCATCACAATTACTGCAGTTAATATTATTAATAATAATAGTATAATATTGCAATATGAAAACAATTTAAAAGGTTACTTTTTAATTAGACTTTACATATATATATATATATTTTTTATTTGGGTCAATTTATTTGGCTGAATACATCATAGTTTACACTATTACAATATTGTACACTATATTATTTTAAAAATGTAACATCTGAAAGTTGCATTTTAATTTTAGTGTATTCAATCTTTCTCTGTAATCGTTTTTTACCGTAATAGCACTAATTCTGGTGCCAGTGTGTCGCTGAAGTCTGAGCTTTTGAAGGGCTGCTGTTTCACCGGGGTAACTGCAAACTTCAGACCTAGGCATTGCGTTTCACTCATGGTTGAAAGATGCTGTGACTGACTCCAAAACCTGCCCATGAACAAACAGTACTAACATTAAAGAACTTATTTTACCATAAAATTAAATTAAACTCAGTACTATAACAAATAAAATCCATTTATTTTATGCAAGGCAAAAGGCCTTTTCATCATGTGAATTGACTGCTGCTGACACAGCTGACTGACATCTCATCCTCATGATGCGCTCCATAAAATAATACAATTTACAGCACATTAAAGACTTTATAAATGATACAAAATGTATACAAACCTTTATTTCGCTGAAGAAGTGCACCAGCGGTGCTGAGAACCGCTCTCTCCTGTAGAGGACTCAAAAAGCGCGTGCTCTGACTGTACCTCAGCAGCTGGGTTGTTTCGTCAAAGACAGGCTTAACCCCAATCTATCTGTCAAATTTTGTTAACTGTTAGGCATACTAGTAATGCTGAAACGCTTTGATTCCCAGGAAATGCATGAACTGAAAATATATGTATATTGTGAATACTTGTAAATGTATGTTATTTTAGATGATAGATGCAAGATGCCAGATTAAAAAAAAAATGTATATAGGCTTTTATTTTCAATATAAGAAGGAAAAAGCTGTTTAGTGAAGATTGTTCTTAGAAAATCTGTGCTCATCTGTCACCATCTCAAAGCCACAGCGTTCTTCAGCTCTGGGTCAAGACCCTCATAACGCTATTTCCTCATTCAGACTGGGTCATGCGGATTTCTCTGGGAGAGAGAGGCCGATTGAGTCTCCAGCTGCCATCACACAAAAAACATCTTCACAGGCGTGCAGCAGCAGCCATGGTGAGCTACATCAAACAGGCCTGGTCAGACACCCCATAGACTTTCAACTTCAGAGCCACATCTAGACTTTTCTTTTGACCCCCTCTGTCTCCAAGACCACCACACAGGGTCAGAGTGCACTGTGTGCTGTCCTAGGGACTTTTCATGCCAGTTCCTCCGCAGAGAGTTGGCAAACAATATTTCAATGTTCCATTAAAGGGGCATTAAGTAATTTTTTGATGATTAAAAAGTCCTGAACATAAATTAATAGTACTTTTATGAAATTAAAAATATTTGAGTATGTGATACATTGTTTCCGGTGCATGTGATTCCTGTGTAAATGCATTTTTATGCTAAACACACAAAAATGTAAGACTGAATCTAAGAATATCCATTTTATTAATGTTTACTATGAGAAAAACAGATGTTTATATATAAATGTATTCAAAATGTAGTAAAGGCTCCATGGTTCTGATTGTTATTTTATTCACTGTCATTTTTCATTCTCATGCAGTTTATCTTCTAACTTGGCAGACAAGATTGCAGAACAATCAGGATAATGTATTTCTTGGGCACCAGTGGGATCGACTAATGGAACAGGAAGATATTTATTATGGACAACTTTGGTATGTAATGGATTTTTGCTTGGCTTAAAGTTTCAGCGTCTTTATAATCATGAAATTGTATATGTTATATGTGAAATATTAAATGAAATAGTAATGTTTACTCTGGATTTCTAGGTCAAATGCAATTCTGTTGTTCTGTGATATCTTGTATTATTTTTCTGCTACAAAATTATCATAAATGCTCATTTAAATGCTTTAAATCAGATGTGCCTCATACCATTGGTGTGAAATCACACAAACTCTCTCATGTCTTGTTTTATAGTCTATAATTCACACATGAAAGACCTGACCAGCACCTGTCATGCAAAACACCACAAGCTTTAATTATCACGGTAATTTCCTTAAAGATTAGCCGTCTGTTACGTGTTTTACAACCTTGATATCCAGCTAGTTTAGCTTCTGAGAGTTTTTATGAGTTTTAGAGAGAACTGAATGAATGTTCGAGTGTAACAGGACGTATCCGCTTGTCCGTCAGGATGTGAGTTCTCAAAGGTCTGGAAGCATCTACTATAATCCAAAGTAAACACTCAGGCTGAAAGAGAGAGAGACCCTTATTATATAAGCAGCTTAGACAGTGAGAGCGTGTCAAGAGGTTGCTTCCCCTTGTTGTCTCTGTCATTTATCTTATCAGATTCACAAAGAAGTGTTAAGGGTTGTGGGGATTCCCTAAACTTCCTTTAAACATTTCGAGGAATAGTTCACACGGGCATGAAAATTGTGATTTTACTGTTTATTAGGTAAACAAAGTCAAAGAATTATTAAAATTTTGGTCTGTTTAATGCACAAAGATATTGTATGGCTTCAGGAGACTGGAATAACAAATTTCCTGATCATTTACTTACTCCTGTGTCATCCAAGATGTTCATGTTTTCTTCTTCAGTCGAAAAGAAATTAAGGTTTTTGAGGATTTTTTTTTTTCAGGATTTTCTCCATATAGTGGACTTCAATGGGAGCCACTACACGATCCAAGCTGAGGAATAAGGGTCTTATCTAGCAAACAATTGATAATTTTCTGCAAAAGAAATACAATTTATATACTTTTTAACCACAGATGCTCATCTCGCACTAGCTCGACCTCACACATTGTATAATCAGGTTAGAAAAATCAGGTGTGACATAGGCGGAAGTACCGACCCAGTGTTTACAAAGTGAATGTGCAAAGAAAACCAAACGGCCTTTACAAAAAAAGGTAAAACAATCAGATGTCGGACAATTTTGAAGTTGTAGGAGAAAATTTGTGAACTGAAGTACACAGACAAAGAACTAACCGTGCATAACTTTTCCAGAGTAATTACGTAATGTGTGAAGATGTACATGTGCATCACAGAGCACATTTACATGTGCATTTTTTTTTTTAGAAAATGACTGATCGATACTACAGATGAGACCCATATTCCTTGGCTGGGATTGTGTAGAGCCCTTTGAAGCTGCATTGAAACTGCAATTTGGACCTTTAACCCATTGGACACCACTGAAGTCCACTGTATGGAGAAAAATTATAGAATGTTTTCCTCAAAAACCTTAATTCCTTTTCGAATAAGGAAAGAAAGACATGAACATCTTGAATGACATGGGAGTGACTAATTTATCAGGAAAGTTTTATTCTGTTTGTGAACTAGTTGTTTAAAGAGTATTGTATGACTGATTACTTTTATGGTGCTTTTATAGTGTTTTTGTATGTATGACACTGTAAGCTGAAAGATCTATTTAGAGATTTTTGTTAAAAAATATATAATTCAAAATCTTTTATATATTAAATTTTTTTTAAATATTCATATATTAAAATATATTACAATTTACAACAACCGTTTTTATGTGAATTTTAAAATGTAATTATTCCTGTGATGTCAGAGCTGAATTTTCAGCATCATTACTCCAGTCTTCAGTGTCACATGATTCTTCAGAAATCATTCTAATGTGCTGATTTGATGCTCAAGAAACATTTTCTATTATTATCAATGTTAAATACAGTTAAGCTGCTTATTTTTGTGTAGAACGTTCATAAGAACAGCATTTATTTAAAACCATTATTTTCATTATAAATGTCTTTACTCTCTTTATATCAATATAATGCATCCCTGTTGAATAAAACTATTAATTTCTTTCAAATGCAATCTTTCCCAAAACTTTTGAACAGTAGTATTTACAGTAACGTCAGTGTAGTTATGTAAATGAAGCCGTTATGTTCTGTTTTTACTAGTCATTGATCATTCCTCAGCACAGTCTTTGCCAGCTGCCTGTCAGCGCCGACCAGTTACTCTTACTGACCCTCTCTGAAAGCCAGTTCTCTGATCTCTGACCGAATGTCAACCTCTGCTGCAGTAAATCCAGACTAGCCAGAGTAGCTTGACCTGTAATGTAGCCTGACCACTATATTACAGGAAGAAAGAGAGTGTGGCTACAAACAATGAAAGCCACAGCTGTTGCCATTCCGTACAGTAACATACCACACTTCCATCCAAGACGGCTCTGATAAATGAGAGTTAAGTGTCTTTATTCACATTACAGAATACAGTTCAGTCTATTTGGTCTAATTTTTGTTATAAATATTTGTTTTTGACAAATATTAGTACCTAGAGATTGCTGAAATGATCATGTTGCCTAGTCGAGTCCATTTACAGTTTAAACTTTTCAGTTATAGTCTTCTTAATTTAGTCACTAATAATACTTCATAAAACTTCATATTCCTTTTATACTTGTAACGCTTGACCTCATCTGCAGTGTGTACTGCGTTTACACAAATATGCACTTCCATTCACCAGCAACTAAAGTGCATAAATAGATAATAATAATAAAGTACTCATAAAGAACTGTGTGTATTCACTAAACAGTATACAGTGCACATATAAGCAAACAATCAACCCTCGCAACCCACACAGTATTTACATCACAACCTAGTGGCGTGTGGCAGACTACTGATATGAAATGTCAAGACTCTTGATTTATGGATAGTTTAGTTCTCCGAATTCAGGCGTACTAGTCTTATGCTCACCAAGGCAGCATTTATCTGATTAAAAATATAGTAACTCTTTTTCTAGTTTAATATTTTTAAAAATGTAATTTATTCCTGTGATACAAAGCAGAATTTTCAGCAGCCATTACTCCAGTCTTCAGTGTCAGATGATCCTTCAGAAATCAATGCTGATTGGGTGTTCAAGAAACCTTTATGATTATCTGTGTTTAAAACAGCTGCTTAATATTCTTATAGGTTTCTGTATGGGTGTACACTAACCATTAGCCATCATTTTAGCCTTATATTCTTCTTATATTGAGCCTTATTTTACGTACAGACTATGCTTTGAGTATTTACAAAATATAGTGCACATGGAAGCAAACAACAAACCCACACAATATTTACACCAGAACCAGCTTAGGCCCTGAAATAAGATGTTTTCTTCTTACTTTAAATCTTTTTTTGTTCTACAGAAAAAAAAAGTTTGAGTTGACATTTTCAGTTGAACTTTTCCCTTTCATAATTCAAGTCGTGGCTTATAGTTATTTAAAAATTATTGTATGTCTGTTATTTCTTCGGATAACAATTTTTTGTCTATTCTACGCAAGAGCTCTTTTCTGCTTTGATACACAGTGACAAGTCCTTGTGTGTTTTCTGCCGGTGGGAAAGAGAGTGTCTGGGAGCTGTCGTGGACACCTCTCCCTGTTTCTCCTGGTGTGAATGTAGCAAGATTCCTGCAGCTGATCGCGACTCTTCTGATGACAGGTATTTTCCAGGCTCGGACCTTCAGTCCAGGTTTTCCCCTGCAGGGTGTATGAAGAATTAGCAGACGTGTTGCTGATCTGGGCTCTGCGTATGGTCAGCTGGTGGCCCTCACTCAGCCTGATAAGATGAGCTGAGCCTGCTGTTGTCACATTCTCCTCCAGATTCAACAGTGCTGTCTCGGGTGATAGCAGTAAGACCAGAGGGCCTGGGGTCAAGCATGTGCGCTAGTGCTTTTCAACTGCTCGCACTGATAAGTCAAAGTGTCTGGACTTCCAAACAACGACGGAGGGCCAGCCAGTCAGACCTAAAATAAACCACACACAGATTTAGGCTTGTTCAAATTTAGTCTGAAATTCTGGAATCTTGCACTTGAAACTCGTTCCCACCATAGACTAGTCTTTAGTCCCCTTGTCTTTCCTCTCTGAGGTTTTTTCATTCATTGTTCTGCATTACTAGCCATAAAAAAATATTTTAAGTTTTGATTCTGCTCATGTAATTTATTTTTTTTAAAAATCAAGCACAAATTAGTTGTGAGCTCTTATTAGTTCACCCAAAAATGAAAATTCTGTCATTAATTACTCACCATCATGTTGTTACAAACCAGTAAGACCTTCATTTATCTTTGGAACACAAATTAAGATATTTTTGATAAAATCCAAGAGCCTGTTTCCACCAATGAATAAAAAAATAAAAAAAAGGTAATTCAATCTCATAATTCTGACTTTTTTGTCAGAATTTAGATATAAACCCGCAATTGCGAGGTATAGTCAGAATTGTTAGTTATAAAGTCGCATTTCTGAGAAATAAAGTCAGAATTCAGAGATATAAACAAACAATTCTGATTTTTCCCAGAATTGCGAGTTAAGATATATCAAATTGTTACGCAACTGTGTTAACATATAAATAATTTTTCCCCTCAAAATTGCAATTGTGAGTTTATATCTCACATTTCTGAGAAAAAAGTCAGAATTGCGAGGAAAAAAAAAGTCAAAATTGTGAGATACAAACAATTCTGACTTTATTTCTCACAATTGTGAGTTTATATCATGCAATTCTGAGGAAAAAAGTGAGATTTGTGACGTTATATCACGCAATTCTGAGGAAAAAAGTCAGAATTATGACTTTATATCTCGCAGTTCTGAGGAAAAAGTCAGAATTGTGACTTTATATCGCAATTCTGAGGAAAAAAGTCAGAATTGTGACTTTATATCGTAATTCTGAGGAAAAAAAGTCAGAATTGTGACTTTATATCACGCAATTCTGAGGAAAAAGTCAGAATTCTGACTTTATATCGCATTTCTGAGGAAAATGTCAGAATTGTGACTTTATATCATGCAATTCTGAGGAAAAAAGTCAGAATTCTGACTATATCACGCAATTCTGACTTTATAACTCACAATTTTGAGTTTATATCTCACAATTCTGACTTTATAACAGTTGAGTTTATATCGTAATTCTGAAAAAAAGTTTGAATTGCAAGAAAAAGTAAAAAAATACGAGATACAAACTCACAATTCTGACTTTATTTCTCGCAATTGTGAGTTTCTGAAAAAAAAAAGTCAGAATTGTGACTATATTTTGCAGTTGTAACTTTGTAACTGCAATTTTGAGTTTATATCTCGCAATTCTGACTTTATATCTCACAATTGTGAGTTTATATTATGCAGTTCTGAGAAAAAAAGTCAGAATTGTGACTTCATATCTCGCAATAAAATAGCCTAAGATGCTGACATATCATTAAATAAAATTATACTTCTACTGCTTATGTCTCGCAATTCTGACTTCATAACACACAATTGCGACTTAAGTCATATAAAATTTAGTTAAGTTAACATAATTTTTCCCTCAAAATTGAAATATATAACTCACAATTGTGAGTTTATATCTCACATTTCTGAGAAAACAGTCAGAATTGCGAGAAAAAAAAATCTAAATTGTGAGATACAAACAATTCTTACTTTATTTCTGACAATTGTGAGTTTATTTCATGCAATTCTGACTTTATAACTCACAATTTTGAGTTTATATCTGACAATTCTGACTTTATAAGATAA
>JAHKKF010524689.1:0-22304 GCA_019740295.1 Labeo calbasu | reverse complement strand
TTTAAAATTATGCACCCGGCATAATTTTAGCATTGAAGTAAATATGACTATGACTACATAAACACTGTAAATGTGCAAAGAAAACAATGCTGCATGGTCAGTGGGGCTAAAAATCCGGAGCACATATGTTAGTAGTTTCCTCGAGGGTGGAGTGGAAGTTTACGCAATTTCCTTTTGCCTTTGCGTTTTAAAAGTATATTTTAAGACCCTGTATTTAAAAGATTATTTTTAAGCCTATGAGCCAATGTGGCTACCTCAATGTTTAACTGTATAATTCTGGTTAGACGGAACAGTTAAATGCTGAAAAATGTCAACTGAAATGGATCTTTCAACAAGCATGTATTTGTAGATTTGTAATAATTATTTATAATTTAGTCTTAGAGCTACAGTATGATATCAGAGGTATCAGAGGTAGAGAATATTTTCAGATTATTCCAGAGCCAGAAAGCAGGAAATTTGCAATAGTTTTAATGTTTGTTTTTGTGTGCTCTAATGTTTCATATGCTATGTTCACATTTCTAAACAACTAAGTCAGGCTCTACAATTGTTCGAACTAAAGCAGATTTACGTTTTAAGTATGTTGCATGCACTGTATCGCGTGAATCAGTGGGAAAAATTGTTTATGGTGGTCTCAGAGGGGATACATAGTCATGGGAAAGCAGAGCTAGAGAGAGCAGGAGTTACCCAGTCACCATGCTTACCCTTCCAGCCAGACACTCGCGTCAGGAATCTCAAACAATGGCAGAGCTCCAGCCAGAACACTGTGCTGCAGTCCAGCCCACTTCTACAACAGGGAGGGGGAGAAACGCTCTTCTCCACTGCTTCTTAACGCTAAAAGCAGATCACAAAAAATGTAGCATTACTAACACAAGCCATAAAATCCCAACATGAATCACTCGACAAAAATCTACCACTATTTCAGACAGTTTTCTCCTTATTTGATCAATATTATGACATACATTATCACTCACTACCAGTGTCAGAAATTATTGAGAGTGATTTCTTCAAGTTTTAAAGTTGATTTTAGTGTTTTTATCCAGAGAACATTTGATTTTATAGCTAGACATTCAACACCACTCGCCTGTAAATACAGATTTAAATACATAAGTTCATCATAGACCTGGAATAAAAGGTTCCTTGCCCATTTCACCTAAAGCAACCTGTGCTCAGACTGATAACATATATAGTACACACTTAACATAAACCTGAAATATAAGCATGCCTTTTAAATAAATTCCACTGACAGAAGATTTTCTTTAAAAAATATGAAATAAGATTTCGCAGCTGTCCATACATTTTAATACATCAGATATTTATAAAAATATTTTCCACTTATATTTGCCAATGTTTATAATAAATATTTGATACACTATTTCATATCAGACAGAATCGATGCATATTGAGTGACAGGAAGAGGCACTCCAACATTGGTGAATACCACAGAACATGTTGAACAGATTAATACAAAATTATTTAGTTTGCATAAACCTTTTTTTCCGCTCCAGTTGATTGAAATAATAAACATTTTTGAGAGATTAGTTGAACTCACTCTCTTCGTGCCTGCAGTCCAATCTAAATGTTAAATCTCACGATCCAATACAAACAGTGCCCAAACAGCCAATGAGATCTATCTTGTTGGGCTAGCCGTTTTAAAATAAAAATGTTTGGTTAAACTCAACTAATGAGAGCTGTTGGTATTCTGGTGGGATCTGATAGTCACAAATTGTTGGTAGATATTCTTTTAAAAATGCAAACAAATGATCTGTATCGTTTTCAACCGCAAATTGTTGCATGTATGGGAATCGTGTCGCCCCCTAATGGACATTATATTATCTCAAAATATTCAGATTTTCAAATCATAATTTGGAATGAACAGAATTTATAATAAACTCTAATGCAATTTTGCGGAATTACGTTTATAACACTAGAAAAATCACTGCTACAATTTTTCAAAACACCAAATAGACCCCACTGCAACCAAATGGGCGAATCTCAATTAGACTCTATATATGAGAAACATAAATAAATAAATAAATAAATAAATCGAGTACGGCCATTAAGATGCTGTAATTTCAATTAGCTAAATATATATATATATGTATATTAGTTAATGCTATATATGAAGAGTTCAGATGCAAAAGCCTCTAAATCCATCTGACGTATTTCTTTAAAATTAGCATGTCTTTCTGGCTACTTTGTATAGGTTTCTATGTAAGTACTGGTACTTCTGATTGGGCTGAGACTGAAATTTAGCGAGTTTGAAGTAAAAGTATTTGATAGACGTATACCATATGTCAGAAGCATTCACTCAGTATTATTATCTCATTTTTGTCCGAGATGGCTTTTAGCTGGTTTTGCATCTGAACTCTTATATATATATATAGTATTTACATAACAAAAGTGAGGCAAATGTATTCAGCTTAAAAGCAATTAAATTTAAATGTCTTGCTTTTAAGTATTTTTATGTATTTTGATTTCTTAAGCGAAATAAGACCTGCATTGTACTTTTTCGTCTTCTAAAAATCACCCAAATACCTTTTTTCTATTGTTTTCTCAATGTCTTAGAATGATAGTTGAATGTTTGCAGTATACAGTTTCTAATCTGCATAGACATCACCTGGCAACTCGTTAGCTTCGCAAACAAAAATGCGCAAAGCAACAACACGAGCAGCTGCTGCGTAACGTTATTCTCCACATTGTTCACGTCCGTGCGGGCCTAACAAACCTTGCTCTGATCCTTCCTTTCACTCTCGTTTTCAATAGGTTACGAACAGTCCGCATAGTTGACGTTAATTGGTTCATCCGGGGGGCTCTGCGAGAGAACGAATGCTGATTGGATACGCAAATCCACTGCGTCGATCTGATTGGCTGTTGGGTTCTACGATCAGGCGGACCGTTGATTTAGTAGGAGCTAATGTGAAACCGGCAATTCGCCACACGCGCTGCTGCCAGTGTCTGAGCTAAAAGCCTCACAGCTACCGGCGCAGGAGGTGCTTTACTCAAATCACTCTAAACTCAACCCAAACACACATTACTGATTCCCACTCGGTAAGTTAATTTTTTGATTTAATATATTGTATTAAAAAGGAAAAATGTAGCCTTTTTTGTGTTCTTGTGCGGTTAACGTACGTACTCTCTGTTAGCCTGTGCGCAGCTAATAGCCATGTGCTTTATGTGACGGCTTTGTTTTATACAAGTGTATAATTTAGCCGGTTTTCATAATTAAGTCTTACGGATGATAAATATCACGCTTTAATTGAGGGCTGAAGCGGTAAAACGTACATTAGGCCGCTGGGAGGGTTTTTGCAGGTCGACGCTCTGAGGATTAGCTTAGCCGCATTTCCCCTCACCACCAGCCGACATTTCCGTCAAAGAGAGATCCCGCGTTTGCCGAGCAGTTGAAGTACATTATCCGTCTTTTACACCATTTTCCATGCAAGATCGATAACATTTATTTCACGTGTGTGATCTGGTCTTTTACAGTGGATAAGAATCCTCTCATCCGAGTTTATGCGACAAAGTGTTGGGCACGTGCCTGAATCATGAATGGTGATTATAGAAAATCAAGCGTTTTGTTTAAAGTGCGAACATATTTGAATACATTTTTTAATTTAATATCATCATATGTCTCGGTGTAATCACAAAGGAACCGGGCTTAGATAGTAACGCGGCGTGTGGTGTTCGGGCCTACTTGAGTCCATTTCACAATGGATCCGTCTGATTAAGACTCAGTTTCCCATTGGCAATAATGTCCCACCCTACACGATGAGCAGCTAAACCAGCCGATCTGCGAGGAATTTAAATGCTGTTCTTATAGGGTGTGACTTCATTTCCTATTTGTAGAAACAGTATCGACATTATCGGCCTCGTTGCGTTTCGATCTTGATGGACTTAACAAAGGGATTTGTTTCAGTTTCACTTGAACGGTCTGTCCTGGTTTTCCCTTTACAGTATCTAGTTTACCTCTATAAAAAAACCGCTCAACCAGGTATACGAGTTGTCATACCCTTCATGTTCAAACCCATATGACTTTTTCTTGAGAAACACAAAAGGAGGTTCCTGACAGCTCCTTTTGTCTTTAGCAGAAAGTCATACAGCTTTGGAACAACATGAGGGTGGAAAAATGTTAATTTCCTTCTGTAGAGGTGATTTTTAAAGAGTCATTTTGTTTTAGCTGAAACCAGTTGACCAAAGAAATGGTGATGGAGAAGCCAAGTGCCCAGCTTGTCGGGCGAGAGTTTGTCCGACAGTACTACACCCTGCTGAACCAGGCTCCTGACTACCTGCACAGGTCAGAATTTGCTGCCTATATATTCAGATTTCCTTTGTTAGAGACAAGTGAGTGTAGTACACCTAAACATTACTTTTTTTTATCTTTCAGGTTTTACGGCAAGAACTCGTCTTATGTACACGGTGGTCTGGACAATAATGGCAAACCAGCTGAAGCAGTCTACGGGCAGTCTGTGAGTTTTAATACAAGTGTTGTGAATTTTTAATGCTGCTTATGATTTGGTGCAGTACCTCAATATAATATTGTTTTTTCTCAACAGGAAATCCATAAGAAGGTGATGGCTCTGAGCTTCCGTGATTGTCACACTAAAATCAGGCACGTCGACGCTCACGCCACCCTGAACGAGGGAGTGGTGGTGCAAGTGTTGGGGGAGCTGTCTAATAACATGCAGCCCATGAGGAAGTTCATGCAGACGTTTGTTCTGGCACCTGAGGTATGAACGTTTCTTCATAAATGTGTTATCAAATCAAATTGTTAGCATGGCCTCGGGTGAATTAAACTGTTGCCTTTGAACATATGCCAGTGCAGACATAAATTATCTTAAATGTGAGGTTGCATAGAGCGAAACCTGAATTACAAAGACCCGTGAAGTGAGTTTATGAGTTGATAGGCCATCACTGTAGGTTTTAATGGAAAATACTCCAAGTCATGTAAATATTGAAGATTTTTGAATCTTAAAGTTGCAACACACGTCAGTATTGTGATTCATTTCAGAGCGAAACTGAATGGTGAAATAGAAAGATAAAAATAAACTAGGCACCTCTTTGTCACCTATAGCTTTAGACTTACTATTGGACGTCAGCTGAAGGAATGCCATTCTAGAGGGGAGGCAATTTTTACAAAGACAAATGTTTTCTTTTGGTTAACTCTGATGAATTGTTCACCACAAGACTAATAATGTGCTCTAACAAAGTAAATGGGATCAATTGTGATTTCTTATGGACTTGGAGAAATCATTGGCTAGATATTGATCCTGTGTGGACTAAAGCTTTCTTTCAAACTGTAATGTCCAATTCTTACACTCCCCATTTCCAGTTTTTTCCATTCATTGACTCAATTGTCCTTGTTCATATTGATCTGGAAAACTTATCATCTGTTAAAATAATTGAAAGTCCTAGTCCAGTATTCTCATACGACTAAAAAGATCATAGACATTCGATGACTGAAAAGTGTGGTAACGCTCGACTTGAAGACTTAAAACTCCCCATTTTCTAGGGTTTTTGTTTTCTGTAGCGTCAGCTTGTTTTGATCTTCATTATCAATGCAATAAATGTAGTATTATCTGGCAAAAAGACAACATTTATTCATTGTTGGTTTTTATATTGCTGTGATCCTTTAGGGAACAGTTGCAAACAAGTTCTATGTACACAATGACATTTTCCGGTACCAGGATGAAGTATTTGGGGACTCCGATTCAGAACCTCCTGAGGGTGAGCAGCTTATATTATTGGTGTATTTAGGCATTCTATCTCCCAATTGCTCTTGCTGTGAGCAGATGATTTCATTTATCTCCTGTTGTTCAGAGTCTGAGGAGGACGTGGAGGAACTGGAACGGGTGCACTCGCCTGAAGTGGTCCAGGAGGAGTCTTCTGGGTACTACGAACAACCACCTTGGTAACTAGGATTCTTTTTTGCGGCTCATTTAATGTAGTTGTTTAGTAGTAAGGCAGGATGCAAGTTATGCGGTGTGTTGTAGGTCAAAACAAATCTGACACACTTGTCTATTAGAAGTCAAAGTCTCTATTCAATATGACGCCCTCTAGAAAGAGGGGTGACGGCTTGTGAATTTCATACAAGTTTGTGCGCTTGCAGCGTTGAACCCGAGGGCCCGCAAGAAGAGGTGTCTGTAACCCCAGAGCCCCAGCCTGAGCCAGAAGCAGAGGTGGAGCCTGAGCCAGCAGCTGTGGAGCTGAAACCGGAGCCCGTCAGTGAGCCCGAGGTTCACATTGAGGAAAAGAGTCAGAGATCTCCCCCTTCGCCCACACCTGCTGACACTGCACCCACCATGCCAGAGGACAACCGGGTAAGACCGCTCTCATTCATCACTGTCTGTTGGGTCCCTCTCATGTCAACAGACCTGTATTTGTGACGATGTACAGTCATCACAAACTGGATAAGTGAGATCACCTGTGATGTCAAATGCTCTTTTGTTTTCAGCCGTCGTCGTGGGCTTCAGTCACTAGCAAGAATCTCCCACCAGGAGGAGTGGTCCCTGCCACAGGAGTCCCACCACATGTTGTCCGAATCCCATCTGCACAGGTAGATGTTCATAACCAACTCTTTCACTCTCAAGGAATATTGTTTTAGGGTTATCCTGGATATTAGTATGGAAAGTTGCTTTTTACATTTGTTGAAGGTCCACTGAAGTGCTTTGAAACATGCAGTGTTGCGCTAGTAAAGCTGCATTTGACAGCTTATGACAGCCACAGTCTCATCCATATTGCATTATCTATATATAAAATAGTATTCTGTGTAGAACTCAAATGTGTCCAATACGTTTTGTGGTTTGCGCAGACTCGCGCATATAATCCGCTCTGTGCCATCATCTCTGGGGACCAGAGAGTAGGCTGTGTGCACGCTGGGGTGGTTCATGTGACAACGGAATGCATATTTGCACTGAATCGTTCCCTATTCCCCTATATAGTGCACTACATGCCACTCACTGTACAGAAAATACAAATTCAAAATACAAAGTCTGTTTTGGAGCACACTAGCTTACAGATAACCTTAAGGTTAACATGATTTCATGGGGACAAGTATCTTTATGACTGCTTTGTTTTTAAGTGCATGACAATTTTAGGATCTCTTAAATTTAGAATAATTTTGTTAAATTGTGTAGCTTAATATTGTACTTTTCTGTTTCATATTGTTTGGGTTTTATTTTTTCACTTGTACAACTCCTATGACCCTCCAGTCTTAAAACTGCAAAATCAATAGGAAAAGTGTCTGAAAAAACTATTAAAATATTTCTATTTTGGGTCTATTTAAATTTTCTGTAAACCAATTAATGCAGTTGCATTTTATGACTCTTAATAGGCTGTAGATTTTTTTTATTTTTATTTATTTATTTATTTTTTTTTAATTTTGCATGAAACCGCTATATATAAAGTTAATGCACTGTATTTAACTGTATTTTTGTGATCCATAGCCACGTGTCGAGGTAAAAGCAGAAACACAGACCACAGCACAGAGACCCCAGAGAGACCAGAGACCACGTGACCAAAGACCAGGACCCTCTCCAGCCAACAGAACAGCAAGACCAGGAGGTGTGCAGAAGTGTAATCAATCTAGTATGAGTGCATGTGAACATGTATGGGGATTTTTTTTTTTTTTTGCAATCTATCAAAATCTTATTGGCTCCGAGAAAGCTGCCTAAGGCAACCTGAGCATTGTAATGAACCTTATGTCTGCATATAAATGGCGTCTTCCACAAAATTGAAAGTTAAATTAAAAGCACACATCATGGCTGGTCCACTAGCAACCTGAAAGGACATGCATCATATGCAGATGGCAGTGTCATTTGTCTAATGTTTAATCTCTGGTTAGCAGTGCGGGAGGGCGAGAGCGGAGAGTCAGAGGTGCGGCGAACGGTCCGGTATCCCGACAGCCACCAACTCTTTGTCGGAAATGTACCTCACGACGTGGACAAGAACGAGCTCAAGGAGTTCTTTGAACGTAAGCGTTTTTTCAGCTTGAACTGATTTTAAAATGTAGATCAAATCCTCCTGCATTGACTTGATTGCTTATTTCTCTTGCACAGAGTACGGCACTGTCCTTGAGCTGAGAATCAACAGTGGTGGAAAGCTGCCTAACTTTGGGTTTGTGGTATTTGATGATGCTGACCCTGTGCAGAAGATCCTCAGCAGTCGGGTACGTGTGACTTTCAGATGTTGTGCATTACAGGATGTTTTGACTAACGCTGGATCATCAGAATGACCTGTTCTTTTACGCCGTAGCCCATTAAACTGCGAGGAGACGTTCGGCTGAACGTAGAGGAAAAGAAGACCCGCTCGGCCCGTGAAGGTGACCGGCGAGACATCCGCCCCAGAGGCCCGGGAGGACCACGCGACAGGGTCGGCGGGTCAAGGGGACCGCCAGCCCGTGGAGGCATGGCTCAGAAACCCAGTTTTGGAGCGGGTCGAGGCACAGGACCCAGCGAGGGCCGCTACGCAGGACCACGTCAGTGAGGCAGCTCCCACGTCATTCACTGCTGATGCAAGTCACCCTGGTTAACACCGATGGCTTCCCTGTTCCCTGTCTCCATCCCTCACTCCAGGACCCGGGAGTGCGACGATTCTTCTTTATCTGGACTCTTCCTTTTATTTCTGAGATTGAACTTGAATTTGTTGTAGAAAAACAAAACTACTTGAATTGGGGAAAGGAGAAACCTAGCATTTGGTTTTAGCGTTCTCTCCCTGTTTCTTAAAGGAACGTGTTTTTACTGCTTGGGCAATCCTGTGTATTGCTAGCACCCGCTTTCAGGTCAAGTGCAAGTATGGTTTTATTTGGAATTGTTGCCAAGTCAAATCATGGTTGTGTGTGAGTGACTATCTAGCATGTAAAGAATCCTGTTTGCCTTCTACTGTTGCACTTCATCAAGAATGACAACATATTTTAACAACTCCACTGTTGAGAGAACAAAATAAACTCTATGTACTATTTTGAAGCATGGGTGTGTCTTGTCTGGGGGAAGAAATACGGACCGGGTTCCTATAGCCACTGGGAAAATGTGAAAATGCAGAATTGGACTTCCAAGTTTGGGACTACAACTTAAATTAGTGTTTTTGTAATTTATAGACTATGGAAGGTAGTTTCTGCTCATTTTAAGTAAATCAATTAAATTAAGAAAAGAAAACTAGCTTAACAATTACACACAATGTGTGCCAAAGTTCATTATTTGGTTTTTCATTTTACAGCTTAATTACTGCTGTGACAATGCATGATTTTTACCAAATTGAAAAATAAAATGCAGTTGGAGACTTGACATTTTCACTGCACTCTCAAGGCAAGACAGCCAATATTGAAGTGAAAAGGAAAATATGAAATGGAAAATACAAATGTTTTTACAGCGCTTTTTATTAATGCTCACACAATAGTGACAATTTTAAAATCTTAAGTTTACTTTTCATTTTATTGTCTCTAATTTCACATTTCTGTTTTCATTTTCCAAGTCAACCTGTATGCAAATTATGTGGCAACCAGTGGGCGGGGCATGTTGTTCAAGTGATGTAGATGATTTAACATGATTTGTCAATTTTGGCATATATTTTGCATACTGTTTTCTATAATGAAACTTAATCTGGTTTTCATTTTTGTAATTTAATTGACATATATAGCTGACAGAAAATACCTTCCATAATGGAACTTTGAACATTTTGAACTGCACTGAACAAGAATTTTTAAATGCTGGTTATTGAAACATTTGAAATGGGGAGAAATCCAAACCAGTTCTCTAGTTTGTGTTTTTAAGAGCAATTAAAGTATTGTGTTCCCCCCTCTTCATATCCAGAATATTTCTTTGGTTGCGCTTTGTAAAATTGATTTTAAAATGCTTATGCATCATTAACAAATGAATGATAGTGTCATGGAAATTACAGGTGCTTTCAGTCATTCAGTACTAATTTAAGTTTTATACATTGAGAAATAAATTGATTTTGTGAAGAGTCATCTGAATAGTGTCATTGAAATCACATGACCAATGTTGTTTCACTGAACATCAGAGAGAATCCTTGTGCACATTAGCTGCAGCTTCTGAAGATATGTTATTAGCATAGTGTTGTTTGGTAATGTTAAAAGCAAAAAAAAAAAAAAAAAAAAAAAGTGCTTTTAGTAGCGTAAACAATGGTAGAACCAATACCTGTACACTTGAAGGAACAAAAAAGTAAAAAATTGCAAAAGAATTTTGATGTTGGAGAAAACGAGACGTGATTCCAAAGTTGCTTTATTGTTGGACAGGTAGGGAAATTAATCGTGCAAACCACTCCAAAACTATTTTTAAGTCTACTATTGATTACAGATTATATGATGAAATTGAAAACTGGGTAGTACCATAAATCGAGGTTACTCATTTTAGGCAATGTATCCTGTTTTTTTTAGATTACACTTTATCTAACTTGTTTTAAACTTATATATAAACCATATATGTATATATATATATATATATATATATATATATATATAATGTATGTGCATGTATATGAGAATATATGCAAATCTAATTTCTAAAGGCTGCAGCATGATGATCCTCATCGCATTGGCTCAATCTTTTCTCCATTACTGCCGGGTAGCGCTGGTCATAACAGAAAAGTCAATTTTGCACCTATAGACATCCATCACCGAGCCACCAAAATGATGAGATTTTGCAATATTGTGCTGCCACTCTCAACAAATATCAATATGTTATATTGCCCCAGCAGTGTTCTTTACAGATACCTTATCCTGAGGCACATGCTGGCCAGTCACATTCCTATTTTCTCAGTGTGATTGCATTACTGCCATTACTGGGCCTAATTAAGAATTCACGTGCTTGCATCAGACTAAAACGCACAACTGTAGCACTTTATAAACTAGATTAACAGTGAGTATGATTAGCTGTAGCCATGATGTAGGAGTGTGTTGACCAGCAGGTGGCTCAGCATTAGTATTCGTGAGAGGGAAAGTGCAGACACTTTATTTTGAAGTCCCACACCCCCCATGACCCACATGAGCTCAATATGTCCTCACACAGCTGGTCAAACCCACCAAACATACGGCCCCCCAGCTGGACCCTCACAAAGCCTTGGGCTCCGCAACACAACATACACTAGCACAGCTATTTTTGGGTTAGTTCACCCAAAATACTCTGCTTTTTACTCACCCTCACGTTGTTCCAAAGTGTATCTTAAAAGGACATTTTGAAGCAATGTACTCGTTCCTTTTCTCCTTGCAATTAGTCCCCATAGGTGCTGCTTTTATACCTTAAACCAACAAAAAGTTGCCAGAGTGATTTATACAGAATGATTTATACTATAGTACAAACGTCTTTGTGTGAGGAACAGACAGAAATTACAGTCATTATTCAATGAGAAACTTTAATTTGTTTCCTGGCCCTTCCAGATGTCTATACAAGCCACTGTTTTAATTAATTTTTACTTCATTTCATAAATGAACATGTACTCACCCCCAGGCCATCCAAGATGTAGATGTGTTTATTTCCTCAACGGAAGAAATGTGGAGAAATTTAGCATAACATCACAGGCTTTGAATTTCGGCGCAAACTTCTACTTAGCGTTTACAACGCGGTAATTCCCGCAAACATTTCATCTTAAAACAGCACTCGAAACAGATGACGTAATGTATTAACTGCGTGCTTTTAGTCTCACCAATTTAAACATTCAAGTGACTTTAAGCAAGAGTAAGAAGACGCGAAGAGAGAGCTCGCTACAGTACTCGCGCGCTTTCTGAAAAACCGTTTTCTGTGCGGTCACGCGTAAAGCGCGCGCACATAATCTCTCTTCTGAAACACCGACTACAATTGAGATGTGTTTTGCGCCTTATTGCTCGTAAACGGCCAAATACATACAGAATTATGTCAAAATGGCCGTCTTGGCGAGTATTAAGGTACACACTGTGGGTATATAGGCTATTAAATTAATGTAAATAGTTGAGAAACAAAACCCACGTGTAACAGTATATTTATCCGTGCACGAGGTCTTAAAGAGACAGCAGCCTAAATAAACCTGCTATGGTCTGTCATTGATGTTTATTTATGCCGTGAAGACAATCAAGTATTATTATACAGGTGAATAGATTATTCAATATCTGTAGTAATTATATATATATATATATATATATATATGAATCAACACATAATTCTAAATTGTAATCCACAGACATTAATTGATGGACTGGAGTTGTGGATTACTGTACGGATTGTTTTTATCAGCTGTTTGAAATCTGACGGCACCCATTCCCAGCAGAGGATCCATTGATGATGATTGTATTAGTTTTTTTTTCTAAGGCACTTTTGTGACCTTCTTAAAGCTGAATTTATTATATTTGCATGAAAAAGAGTGACCTTCGCATTCTTCATTGTGTATCCATGGATCAATAGGTAAATAACAACAGTGAGTGAACTATCCCTTTAAAAACATTTTACCTCCAGAGTTTTTATTTTATTGCAAAAGTTGTTAATAAAAGCAAATGCTCAAATTTCCCAGCTCAGACTGAAAATATTCATTTCTCATATATTGAGGGAAAAAACGTTCTGTCAAAGCCTTCATGTTTCACTGGCTTCAGGCCCCGTGGCGGTTTTCGGTGTCAGCTGTAATGTAATTCCAGTCCCACTGTAAAGCGCGGGCCGGGGCGGTGAGAGGGGCCGGGTGGTCTGGAGATGGGGGGAGGGGGCTCTTCCAGACTACTCGAGCGAGAGGAAAAATTGACTGAGCCTTTGTGGTTCATAATCCACTTGCATAATTTAAAAGCCTGAGCGAGGATGGCCATAAGGCCAAGTATGGATGTATTCAGATGCAGCCGTACGGGGCCTCTGGGAAATTCATGCAAAGTGTACTTTCCAGTGCCTGAATCTGCTTAATTGACTTTCCTCTAAAAATTGGTTGGGGTATATAAAGCTCCAAACAAACAAATGCTTCAAAATAAGAATTTTAAAAACAATCTCAACATTCAATGTGACTTTGAATCTTATATCTGAGAGAGGGAGAAGTAGTGTAATATAATAATAGAATTATTCCTGCTTAACCATGGTGTATATATAGATCAGAGATCGCGTTAACCGAAAATTGTCATTGACGGAATTTTTTTTTTTTTTTTTTATCAGTGATGGAAAAATCTGATGCCCGTCCTACATTTTGACAGATTACTCTGAGGGTGATCTATTGTAAACTGTAGCTGTAATTCCCACCCGTCCAGTTGGTGGTTGCGCTCCAGTCTGGCAGCAGAGCAGGGGATCCAGAACAAAAACGAAACCATCACGAATGTTTTCCTATGCGTTTGATTACAGGCAAATACACAGAAGCTACAACGATCTTTCACGCCACAATAAAGAGCACCAAAACGGTATTTATTGCTTGAATTTCCCAAAGGAAATTGACAGAATTTAAAATCTGAGAATTTGTTCATATCAAAAGTAACAAAAGTAGCCTAGCCTATTGCTATTCATTGGACGAAAGACGCGATATGTAGTTCATTCAACAACCGAAAATAGCATAGACCAAAAGATCGTTTGTGAATTATGAATCGATATTGTTTCAGTACAATGAGTATCTATTAAAATGTTCTAATTTTTTTTTTACCCATCCCTATTTTGTTTTTAAACACTGTGCTGTCGTCCTGTAGGTTCACGATTAAAAATGAAAATGTGAACAAAAATAAAAGTAATTAAATGTCTTATTCTAATTGAAATATGAAAATTAAAATGTCGGGTAATAATAGATTATGACAGAATTTTTACCACCCCGTCCGTCAAAATGACTGACAACGTTTAAGTCTAGCACAACCTCTAAATTTTTCAGCATCATTACTCCAGGCTTCAGTGTCACATGACCCTTCAGAAATCATTCTAGTATGCTGATTTGCTGTTTAAGAAACATTAATATTATTAGTAGTAGTAGTAGTAGTAGTAGTATCAATATTTAAAACAGTTGAGTAAATTTTTTTAAGATTCTTTGATGAATAGAAAGATCCAAAGTTTAGCATTAATCTAAAATAAAAAAACTTTTGTAACATTATTTATAGAAATTAATAAAGAATTATAGAAATTAATACTTATTAATTATTTAGCAAGGATTTTTATTTCAAATAAATACTGTTCTTCTGAACTTTTCTAGTCAAAGAAACCTGAAAAAAATTAAACTCAGCTGTTTTCAACATAATAATTCATGTTTTTGAGCAGCAAATCAGAATATCATAATGATTTCTGAAGGATCATGTGACTGGAGTAATGATGCTAAAAATTCAGCTTTGAAATCACAGGAATAAATTACATTTTAAAATATTCAAATAGAAATCAGTTACTGTAAATAATAAAAACATTTCATTTTACTGTTTTTGCTGTACTTTGGATCAAATAAATGCACGCTTAGTGAGTGGAAGAGACTTCTTTAAAAACATTAAAAAACTTTTGACTGGTAGTGCATGAACTATGAAATGGCTTCCTGAATGTAATATATGTATATCATACCGACTTTGACATGTCAAACCATTTTTTTTTGTCCTACGAGTAATATTAGAAGCACTAACGTAACTGCTTTATATTCTGCTCTTTAGGAGGAAAAATTATAGCCCTTTAAATCACCACACTTCTTTGTCATTGCAACAATCCTGTCATTTTTTCACATTGATTGCGGACAACAGTATACAAAAGAATTTTAATTCAAAAGCTGAAAACATGTTCATCATAGAAGAGGTGTAATCAAGTCATGTTATGGAATGTTTTTCTTGGAATAAATGAAATTCAGAGACACGCACACAGACAACACGTCATTGACCCACAGGTCACGATGATTCATAGTCCAGCTCACACAAACATCAAAATTCTCACAAACCCTTGAGATGTTTTAGTTCAGAAAACCTTTAATAGTAGAATTAGATTTAGCATTATGACATATTTCAATAAATATCGTGTTATATACAGATATAGCAGAAATGGTACATTCCTTTTTTCTTCAAATTGCTCACATTTCTGTACAAGCCAAAAATATCTGCCATTTAATTCTATTCATGCAAAATTCCATGTTTTAGTATTGGAACATAAAAATAAGAATTTGCTGTTCTTTTCACTGCTCGGAAGTGCACTCGGATTATGGCAGGAAGCGAATGAAGAGATGCACTTTGTGCCAATACACAACAGAAGCAAAGAAACCCAAAAATTAAGGCCATACCAACTTGTGCAAAAATAAATTTTACCCACAGTTTTGCGTACAAGTTACATATGATCGCCACGTCATCACTTCCAGTCATTTCCTGGGCAGTTGCAATAAAATCCAATGCGGCATTAATTAAAAGAACAAAAGAACGAATGAAAAAAACATGCCTCAAATTAAGATTCTGAAACCAACAGGACATTAAATGGATATTTTCACGATTCTTAAGCCAAAGAACAAATTTGCATATAGCACATATTTCACATCACATTGTCCTCGTGTTCCCGAGCCAGTATTATTATTTGTTATACGTTGTCTGGTATATTGCGTTTAGCACGTGGAGTGTGTGAGGGCCCGGGGCGCCACTGCTGTCATTTACACAGGGGACAGTCCTGCGACGTCGTGAATAGCCTTAAGCAGGGTTCATTAATAAAGAAATCGGTCATTAACAGCAACATGAAGCTGAACATATTTCTACAAATGTTCTCTTAATGTGTTTTTGACTACATATTTGAGTTTCCCAGCTCAAGAGTCGAAAATGAGCACGTTGAGTGTATAAAGCAACTTTAGCACTTTCCACACTGTACACTGTGATGTATATTATACATCGTGTGCCTCTATCAGTCTCAGATGAAGCGTAAACCCGCTGGAAGAATGACTAGTTGGGTAACTATTCGAAATAACGATGATTAATATTGTTTGTAATGTTACAGATCCAGTCGTGAACACTCCTTTCAGCACAATTCATCACGTGTGAACATTCAAATGATGTGTGAAATGCGTTCTTGCTACATTGTGCTGCTCGTGGAGGTAAGCGTGCGGACGGCGTTTCACATTACAATGTTGCTGAATTTCTGAGAGTAACTCGAGTAGATATATGATGTAATCCAGTGTCTTCATCGGTGAGTTGTAAACCAGTTTTCACAGCACTGCATCACAAGCCAATTCATTTGAGGGAGAAGATTTCACATTAATCATCAAAAATAGCCCTTCAAATTTACTATGGTGCCTGGTCATTTTAAACAAATTAATAAAGAATTTATTTCAAAAAATAAAAATTTGAAATATATATATTTTTAAATTTAAAATAACAAAAATAATAATTTTTAAATAAATAACGTGCCATCAATTAACTATTAGCTTCAAGCTTCACTCTTAACCAAAATTATACATGTACATCAAAACATTGATAGCATTATTTAGATTTAAATGTAAATGGTAATACGGTCACAAAATGACTAGCTGACTAGTTTCAGTGTACAAATACATACACTTGTAGGTTTTCTTGAAGACGTGTGTGAAAAACTGAATAAATTACAAATGTTACAGGCTTTACAAAATTGGTCAATGTCACATCAAACAGGGTGAAATGCAGACAAAAGAAAAGGTTAAACTGGAGCTTGAAAACCTGAAAGGCAATGACAATAGAGTAACAAAACTGCTCTTTGGTTTTAAACAAACAAAGTGTTACACACACACACACGCACACGCAAAAAAAGTATGTTACGCATGGCAAAATCTTGCATATCCTGCACAGAGCATCTATCACGCAGCCTGACACATGCTCACTTTATATAATGGTGTTTCTCTTCAGTTCGGCAGTCAAACAAAACATTACAAAAGTGAAAAATGACATCTATATCATCTGCGCCACAAAAAAACCCTAGCCATGCATAGACAGCAAATGAGCATGACTGGAAGAGAAAATTGAGCATGTATGAAAAAGCATTTTTTGGGGGCCTTTGGAATAAAAATGGCCATTTTAGACATGATGAACACTGAAAATAATTGCATATACGATTATTGCATAGAGAAGCCAGATGAAGATGCATCCTAAATTTCATAAACTAAACCTTGTGCACTTGTTTATTCTGTTGCACAATGCAGTGTTTATACACACAGGTTGAAAAATCACTGTAATATACATTTGGTTGGAAATATAGATCTATTATCATGGCACTGGCTGTACTGCTAAACCACGCTTAGAAAAATAACACTGTATGAAATATGAGTTATGAAAATCCCTTTGCTTTTCTTTCTGCCCATTTCTGACATATTCCGAGATGGAAATGGCAAAACCAAAAAAATGCAAAGAGTTAAAAGTATATTTATTTTACATATACTAATATTTAATCTTTTTTATTAGCTTATTTAGCTTATACATCCAAAGAAGAACACGTGAATTAAAAAAAAAAAAGAAAAAAAAGGGGGTTTTTTTTTTTTTGGTCAACCTAAAGGTTGATGTTTGGCACGTGAACAGAACATAATCTGTTTGAAACAAAAAAGAAACCTGAAAATGAGCACAGATAGAGGAACACATTGACCACAGCTTGAATAAATATATTTTTTTTTTTCACTGGCACTCATCAAGATCCATTAATAATCGATATCAGAATGAAACATCGTGAGACTCCAAAGCAAATCTCGGTCTCTGGGACCTGCGACATTTTCATTGTGTATTCATGGAAGCCCCAAACCGCCTCGAGACGCCCAAAAATGTTTCATTTTCAACGACTGAAGTATTATCATTTAAATATATGATATATTACAGCAGTAATGTTTTTCCGTATTCACGCAATGCAGTACGTCTTCAAGTTGCAAAAAAAAGTTTTACAAGTTTTCCTCTTGGATTCCCAGTCATCAGTTCAGAAGTTCTTAAGTTGAATATTTACTTTTAGTCATTTTCATTTTTTTAGTAAATATATTGCCACATTCATATATCATGCATTTTACTGCATTGCTATTGCACAGGTCCGGATAATTCAGGAGGACAGGAGAGAAAGAGACGAAAAAAGGAATAAATACCTCTGCCGGGGACTCGTCATCACCGTAAGCGAGTGAGAGCGCTGCAGTGAGAGGAAGGCGGGCACGGTGGGACGTGGGGAGGGGTGTGGAGGCGGCTGTATTCGCATCTCTTTACTGCTTGTGAATATCCTCGCTGCGTATGATCTTGTAAATGATCCAGTAGAAAATGTTAAAAATGAGGAAGACCAGCGGAAAGGCCACGCGCGACACCGTGTCGATCCGTTTGGCGCGGCTGATGAAGAGCTTGCGCATTTCCTCCACGCTCTTCTCAGGGGGGTTGGCGGAGGTGGGCGCGTTGTTGTTGTTGCCCTTGATGGCCATGCCGTCTTTGGCCTGGAGGCACGCCGGACCCATGCCGTAGGCGGCGAAGCTGAATCGGCCGTCTCCCGCCTCGTCCTCCTGTCAATCGGTCAAGAAACCCATTATTCGCACACTTCACCTTAAACAAATAATGTACTGTGCAATCCAGTGTCTTCACTGGTGAGGTGTAAACCAGTTTTCAGAGCACATAATGTGACCCTGGACCGTAAAACCAGTCATAACGGTCAATCTTTCAAAATTGAGATTTATACATCATCTGAAAGCTGAATAAATAAGCTTTTGTTAGGACAGGGCAAAATTTGGCAGAGATACAACTATTTGACAATCTAGAATCTGAGGGTGCAAAAAAATCTAAATATTGAGAAAACTGCCTTTAAAGTTGTCCAAATAAAGTTCTTAATGTACATTACTAATCTACAATTAAGTTTTCATATATTTACAGTAGGGATTTTACAAAATATCTTCATGGAACATGATCTTTACTTAATTTCCTAATGATTTTTTGCCATAAAAGAAAAATCGATAATTTTAACCCATACAATGTATTTTTGGCTATTGCTACAAATATGACTGGTTTCGTGGTCCAGGGTCACATATTTAAACACTGTGTCACAAGACATTATTTGACATTAATAATCAAAAATAGCCCTTCAAATATACCATGACATCTCGTCAATTAGACAAATTAAAATAATAAACAATTTATTTGAAAAAAAAAAAACAAACACAAAAAAAAAAAAAAAAAGAATAAAATTATTGGTAACACTTTGTTACATGTACTTACNATGACATCTCGTCAATTAGACAAATTAAAATAATAAACAATTTATTTGAAAAAAAAAAAAACAAACACAAAAAAAAAAAAAAAAAGAATAAAATTATTGGTAACACTTTGTTACATGTACTTACTATTATAATAACAATTAATTATGCATAAACACAAGCAAGTTACCCTAAGCCAAACCCTAATCCTAACCATACAGTAAGTACATGTAGTTAATTAATATTACTCAGTACTTAAATGTATAATTACACTGTAACAAGGACACCTTAAAATAAAGTGTAACCAAATTATCAAATAACCATTACGGTTCACTCTTAAAGGGATAGCTCACCCAAAAATGAAAATTCTATCATTAATTACTTGCCTTCATGTCATTCCAAACCCGTAAGAAACTTAGTTCATCTTCAGAACACAAATTAAGATATTTTTGATCAAATCTGAGAGCTTTCTGACCCTGCAAAGACAGCAAGGGTCCTACCACGGTCAAGGCACAGAAACATAGTAAGGATGTTGTTTAAAATAGTCCGTGTGACATCAGTGGTTCAACTGTAATTTTATTACTTAAGCTACGAGAATGCTTTTTGTGCACAAAGGAAACAAAAATAACTTTATTAAATGATTTCTTCTCTCCCGGAGTCCCAGGAGAGTCCGCCGTCATTATCAAGAGTACCACAATGGATTTAGAACAACATGAGGGTGAATAATTAATGACAGAATTTTCACGTTTGGGTGAACTATCCCTTTAAAGGCAGGGTAGGTGATTTGTTTGAAAAAACATTTTTTGTTATGCTGGTTAAAAGTCTCTTCTGTTTCTTTTGTTTTATGACAGTAACAAATGCTAATGTACAGCCAAATCCAAGAACTCCAGTGGATAAACAAGTGAGAAAAATAACCTTTTTTACACATCAAATTGCAAACACATTGTGTGTCATGTGTTTCTTTGCCTCCTCATTGTGCATTAAAAACATTTAATGCACAACCGGGCTGTGGGGTTCAGTTTAAAGTCAGACTGCTATCTCCAACACACTTGCCTGGAAATTTTGCATGAGTTTGAAGACCTTGATAAATTTAGCTCAGATGTGTTTAATTGGGGTTGGTGCTAAACTCTGTAGTACAGTGGCCCTCCACTAACAAGTTCAGGCACTTCTATCAAATGTCATACATAGATTCATTAGTTTACGCTTCACAGAAACACTACAAAGTTATGTAATGTATAAAAGTTTAGGTCACATTTTATTTTAAGGTCCAATTCTCGGTAATAACAAACCATTAACTATGGGTTTTGCCTCAATAAACACCTAATTTGCTGCTTATTGATAGTTAGAAAGGTAGTTGTTAAGTTCAGGTATTGGGTAGGATTAGGGATGCAGAATATGATCATGCATAATAGGTGCTTTATAAGTACTAATAAACAGCCATGATGTTAATAATAGGCATGCTAATAAGCAAGTAATTATGGAGAACTGCACTTCCAGAACAACAATTTACAAATAATTTACTCACCCTCTTGTCATCCAGGATGTTAATGTCTTTCTGTCTTCAGTCGTAAAGAAATTTTGGTTTTTGAGGAAAACATTCCAGGATTTTTCTTCATATAATGGACTTCATTGGTGCCCTGATTTTGAACTTCCAAAATGTAGTTTAAATGCAGCTTCAAAGAGCTCTAAATGATTTCAGCCGAGGAAGAAGGGTCTTATCTAGCAAAACGATCAGTCATTTATTTATTTATTTTTTTCGAAAAATACAAATTTGTATACTTTAAGCACAAAAGCTCGTGTAGCACAGGCTCTGGGAATGCACGTCCACGACGCAACGAATCACGTCCAAGTTCATCGTCTGTGTACTCCGGCTCAAAAAGGTAGTGTATGGCGAAAAACTACATCTTATTTTCTCCTACAACTTCAGAATTGTCCGACATCGTTGTACCTTTTGGTTTGTAAACAGCGTTTGACTTACTTGCACTTCCTTTGCACGTCTGGGTCTGTAGTTCCGTGTGACCTTTTGACGTGATTCAATAGTACGTAGCGTTGTGGACGCGCATCCCAGAGCTAGTGCTACACAAGCTTTTGTACTTAAAAAGTATACACATTTTTATTTTCCAAAAAAAATTACCAATCGTTTCACCTGCATTCATGCTGCACTTAAACTACATTTTAGAAGTTCAAAATCGGGGCACCAATAAAGTCCATTATATGGAGAAAAGTCCTGAAATGCTTTTCTCAAAAACCATAATTTCTTTATGACTGAAGACAGAAAGATATGAACATCTTGGATGACAAGGGGGTAAGTAAATTATTTGTAAATTGTTGTTCTGGAAGTGGACTTCTTTAATAGTGAGAACCGTTCCCTATACTAGAGTGTTACCTAAGTTTGAAATGTTGCTATCTTTCTGCTTTGCTTCAAAAGACATTTTTCATCAAATGGGGCCATATGGATTAGCATCGTGATCATTTTGGCCACATTTATACTGCAGTCCTTGATACCTAATTCCAATTTGTTAACTATATCTATTCTTTCAGATGACCAGCTTACATTATCTTTTAAAAGTGACCATACACTTGGCGAAAAACCCAGGGTAGATGTACTGACAGGTTGCCAGGTCTGTGGAACAAAACCAGCCCAAACGCTATTCAAAAACAGCCCAATGTTTTCCCCTCTGGCAGGGGTCCCCCTCTATCAAAATAGAAGGGGGGGAAATCCCTCTAACCCACAGACTAAAAATAGCTTGCAGAAGCAAACATAGCACAGTTCTACAAGAAAACCACAGACTTGGCAATACTGCATTAACAGGAATATCCAATCTGTCCACTTACGTAGGAGAAGCAAGTGCACGTATCTGATTCATATCAGAATTGTTTCCACATATAAATGAGGCCTGAAACCGGTCTGAGAATATCAGAACCCATGTGTTTTTTTTTTCATGCTTATTGTCATTCTATAATTAGGGGTACGTTTAGAATTTAACAATGTGAAGAAAAAAGTTTTCCTGTTTCCCAAAAACCCAAACATGACCTTACATAGCTACTGTGAAACAATCTATATTGTATAAAGTGCTATATAAATAAAGGTGATCTTTGCTACTGTTTGCTACCATGTTATCATTACTGGGTAACACAGTTGACAGGTAACTTAGTGTTTTGGGCTTATACTCAACATGAACGCCTACAACTACTGAGCATATGGTATGTTTAGAAATATATTTTCATAAACAAGACATAAGTTTTAGTTAAATTGTCTTGTTAAA
>JAHKKF010524687.1:12592-35132 GCA_019740295.1 Labeo calbasu | reverse complement strand
TAAATAAACCGTACAAAAATAACTTTTTTATAAACAAACAACTAACAGAAATAAAAAACAAAAACAAAATCACTGTTAGTAAAATAATTAAACACTTGATATTTCTTGATTAAACACTATTAGTTTAAAACAACAAAAATCACACACAACAGTTGCTGATGGAAGATGGCAGACCTGAGCTCCAAGATGGTGATGGCGAATCCGTTGGGCAGAATCCTGCGGATGTAGTTAAAGTCACCTACATACACACTTCCATCTGAGCCGCAGGCAAGAGCGATGGGGGCAAACAGTTTCTGCTCCACTGCCGGGCCGTTGCAGTTTGGACATGGGATTGCGCGGACCGCCCCTGTCCCCATCACTGTGGAGATGACCAGAGGCTGCTGGGAAATGAAGACATTCTCTCCATTACCTTTATGAAGGATACCTACAGCAGAGAAAAGAAACAGAATATTAGATTGAAGCCTTTATATATCAATGATGAAATGTGATGGTGCTAAAAGACTCTGTAGAAACAAACTAAAGAAAAGAATGATACAAACTGCCATCTAGGGAGCTCTCAGGAGCCAAAAAGAATTATTGACCGGGAGGATGTTAGATTTAAACGTGCTCTTTGTTGGGCATCTTTTTTGGTAAACACTGCTATGTTGCTATCTGAAGGTCATGGTTTAAGCTCATTTTCCCTTTAGCACATAAAGGTACGAAGGATCAACTTTTCATTTTAAAACTGTGTTGGAAACATTTTACTATTTTGGTTTTATGAATAGATTCTTTTAGCTTTTAGGCTCTCAAAGAAGGAAATTCATCATAAAACAATTCTTCAAAGACTATATGGGCTTTTTACAGAATTGGTTTAAAGATGGAAACATCTTGGGAAAAAAAAGTGTCTTTTTCTACAAATTGTGTAACTATGCAAGTTGTAAATATCCAAGGTACACATGTCTAGTAATTGTGTAGTTAATTCTCATATTGTATTTTCAGAAAATGTTGGAATATCTCCGTAAATGTCACTTCCCAAACACAGTAATGTATAATTTAATAAGAGGAGTTATATTGACCTATTAAGATTTTCTTTACATCCACCATGTAAATATATATTTTGCTACTTTATTAAAAGTTTTTAGAGGTACATCAATAACAATTACAACTGTGCAAATATTTTAAGTGTGATTTATGACATCTATTCTTTTTTTAATCCAATCTTTCTTCATAAAAGGCACAATGACATGTTTCTGTCATGACTGTCTCGTGACAATTTTAGTTACTTTTGAGCCTACCTCAAAGATGCTAATCAGCACAAGGTTAGCTCGCACAGTTCTGAACAGCTGTAAACATATAAAAACCAGGGTTGCCAACTCTCACGCATTTGGCGTGAGACACACACTTTCAGGCTCTGTCTCACACTGTCACTCTTCCCATGTAAATCTCACGCCAAATTGGCAACCAACTGCTTGCAATTTTAAACAAATAGTTTCAGCTTTCAAATGTTGTAAGTTTTAATACTAAATTCAAGCGATAAATACCGTTTTGGCGCACTTAATGTGGCATAAATCGTAAAATGTAGCGTTTCTGTTAACGTCAGAGCCATTGAAAAAGAGCTGTGACAAGCTTTGATCTCGCCGGCGTCGCCGCCATGTGGTCACTTGATTCGCGGAGCTCTACAAACAGCGTTGACAGTACATTTGAATGTGTTTAAGTAGGATAGAGACGACAGCTTCACTATACAGGTATTTGCAGCAATTTTTGGTAAACATTACAGCATATTATGCATTGATTTTTACGTCGATAACATTTACAGTATACGAAAAAAACTTGCGAAAATTGAACATGGTTTTTACTACAAATAAAACCAAAAAAACACCTATAGTTAAACCATGGTAACCACAAATTAACCACGGTCTTGCTACACTAACCATAGTTTAACCATGGTATCTGTAGTAAAACTATGGCTATACAAATAGTAATCAATGTGGAAACCCCCCCCCCCAAAAAAAAACATGGTTACTATACTTTTACTATAATAATGTAAAAGTGTTATAATATGGTTTTCTTGCATTTAACCCTCAGGTATTGCTTACTTATAATGTGACTATACTGCTTAACTATTCAGTTAAATAAATGTTCTATATTTTAGTTCAATAATTTTTTATATTTTAAGGAGATCCTATTTAAGGAGATACTATTTGTCCAATAATTATAGTCCATTAATGACTTGAAATATATATATTATTTTATATTTCTATTACTTATATTACAATTAGTGTAGTATTTAAGGTTAAATAGAGAAAAGGGTTTTAAATTCCAATGCAATGATTCATTTTGTGGTCTGAAAAAAAAAATCATTTTCATTTGTAATGCCATGGTTTACCCACTAGGTACCTGTATGGCTCTTTACTAAATATACATGTATCTAGAATATTGCAGGTCATACCTGCGTACTTATTTTTAGGCTTTTCATTTGAATAAATATTTAAAAATGATTACACACTATATTTTTAAATGTGAAATTTAAAAAGTTAATAACTTGCATCCTTCTTTAATGACACTCGTATAAGTACACACAATGAATGCAAGCAAATACTGAATTTAAACTTCAAAAAAAGTTTAAAATGGTGCTAAAAAGCATTCAGCTGCATTTTTATCCCCTTATATGTACAGTATCTACATATAAATAGATTTGGAATCGAGATCGCCATTTGAATTTTTAATTGCTTTTTAAAAGTGTGTGTGTGTTTTTTTATTTTTATTTTTTATTGTGGGACAGCAGTTTGCACCATTCTGTACAATGGCCCATATAAAATTATGAAAAAGTAAAATAAAGTGTATTAAACAATTATTGTTTGAAAATGGCTTTTTACACAAATTGTATCTATCCATCAGTTGTGCTGTCATTCACACCATGGCCTAACCCTAACCCATTTTCTCAAAAATTAGTCTATTTGCTTAAAAATGAGACAGCTGTGTTGGTGAAGGGCATGCTTGAAATGAAATACAAGATGTAAAAAATGTTGTGAACTTTATGTATCATTTCTAATAAATCTGTAATTTTGTTATGCCAAAACTGCCAAAATACTATTTAATTGTAGGTATTAAGGATACAGAAAAACAGTCTGCCATTTTATTCCACAAAAGTTTAAAATTTAATTTCCTTCATTTCCACTACAAAATGAATGTTGATTTGAGATATGGTAGAAATTAATTTCTGACAGTTTTAGGGCCAAAAACATTAATATGACAGAATTTGCCTGCAATACTGTGTATCTGTTGGACATTTTAGAAGGCAAAGTAAATTAACTAATGATTTTGAAAAGTGTTTTTAATTTCCAGAAGTACACAAAGCCAAAAGTGCCCATAGTTAAAGAAAATACCCATGTGCATGAGTGTGTGTGATAATCCCTCACCGCTCTCCAGATTGAGGACGTGGTGGTGGTTCAGTGTCCATCCGCCCAGGTTTGATGGCATCAGCTCAAAGCCCTGCAGCTGGGCAACTCTCTTCTCCCAGAGCACAACGTCCAGACAGGATTCATATTCGTATCCAACAGAGACTGTAATTAATTCACACCCACACACACACACACACCAATGTAAGTGCCCATTAAATATCATCATCATCATCATCAAAATCCAAGAGACAAACCATCGCCATCATCAGAATAAACAAATGTACCTACTCACACACACTTTCATTGGTAATTCTTCATTTTAAAGGGAAACCGCATCATTTTAATGCATAAATTACCCAGTATAACCAATAATTACTGTCATTCTACAAAATTAATTAGACTAATATGAGCTAATATATAAAATCTTGATACTATTAATCATTTAAAAATGTATTTACCTAACTAAATAACATTTACAAATACCTTACTCCACATAAATGTGTCACGTCATAGGAAAATGTTGAAAGAGCTGAATCCATCGTCAAGAGTTAAGTGAGCAGCAGGTTGCTACAGTCTATGTGGATAAATTATATTTGCTTCAGTTACAGTTGTGTTGCCATGGTGTTACGGTGAACTTAATTAGACAGGCGTTTCAAAATAGCAACGCTTGAACTGTAGCCAACATAAACAGAGTTAGGATGAATAATAATTATTAACCAATAATTATATTTGCCTATTTGCAGGGCAGAGATCCTGAGTCATGAGAATTTTTTTTTAATTGTCTTTCTACTTTTAATAATATGTTACTGTCAAAACGTTACAAGCACTAAACAAATTCACATCTATATTAGCACCTTGTAATTTGTGGATAATTTCTATCTGTGAAAAAAAAATCAGCTGTTCACACATATTTCACACATTTGTTTACTATAACGTGAAATGTTTTTCGCTTAATTCTTTCTAATCATTACTTGAAAACAGGAGTTAATTTCCTCCATAATATCCAGTAATTACTAATTTTTATCCATTATTCAGTAGGTATGTAAGTGTGCTGTAAAACAGAATGCTTTTCAATGAGAAAAAGATGACGGATTCAGACTCTCGGCGGTGTCTGATTGCTGTCATTGTGATGGATCTTGAAATAATGGAGAGGGAGATAGCGAGAAAGAGGGGCTGCGATCATACAACAGAAGGATACAGTTGTCAGTTCTGTTTGGAGCACTAAATATGGTTGTTCATACAAAATTTAGTTACAAAAGACAGTGACAACCGCATTCAAGTTAGTTCCTCACATTTTCCAGGGGTCACGACTAAACTTTAAGAGTGAGTTCGATTGACTTGTGCTGTTTGAATGGAACAACACTTGACAAACAGTTGTCAGTCACATCAATGATATACCCAGGACATAAGTATGAGCTTTGTAGGTTATTTTCTTGCTGTCAATCATTAATATTAGCTAGCTGTCAGTCTCAGCTTATGAAAAATGACAGAAAAAGGGGTATTGTGAGGTAGAATACAGTTGTCAGTTCTGTTTGGACTCCTAAATACAGTTGTTCGTACAGTTTAATTATGAAAGAGACTAAACAGTTGCGCCTCTTGCATCTTATTATCCAGCTGCTGTACCTAATCTTCACACAACTCTATTTTTTGATATTTTGTTTAATGTGTAATGGTTATAACACCATTACAAAGTTTAGGGTCAGTGAGAGTTTAAAGGGATAGTTCACTCAAAAATGAAAATTCTGTCATTAATTACTCACCCACATGTCGTTCCAAACCCGTAAGACCTTCATTTTTAGAGCACAAATTAAGTTATTTTTTTATGAAGAGCTTTCTGACCCTGCACAGACAGCAATGCAACTGACACGTTCAAGGCCCAGAAAGGTAGTAAGGACATTGATAAAACAGACATCAGTGGTTCAACCGTAATTTTGTGAAGCTACAAGAATGCTTTTTGTGTGCAAAGAAAACAAAAATAATGACTTTATTCAACTATTTCTTCATCGTGGTATCTCGTGAGCGCACAGCGGATACTGACACGGATAAAAAAAATGGTTCAATAGTACCACGACAAAGAAATTTGTAGTTTTCTTTGTGCACAAAAAGTATTCTTGTAGCTTCAGAAAATTACGGTTGAACTACTGATGTCACATGGATTATTTTAACAATCTCCTTAATACCTTTCTGGGCCTTGAACGTGTCAGAGTCAGAAAGCTCTCGGACTTCATCAAAAATATCATAATTTGTGTTCCGAAGATGAACGAAGGTCTTGTCGGTTTAGAACAACATGAGGGTGAGTAATTAATGACGGAATTTTCATTTTTGGGTCAACTATCCCTTTAATGTTTTCGTAGTCTCTTAAGCTCACAAATGCTGTATTTATTTGATAAAAAATAGAGTCAAAACAGTAAGATTGTGCAATGTTATTAGATTTAAAAATAATGTTTTATATATATATATATATATATATACATATATATATATATTTTAAAATGTAATTTATTCCTGTGATGGAAAAGCCGAACTTTCATTAGCCATTACTCCAGACTTCACATTCACTCCAGTGTCACATTCATTCTAATATGTTGATTTGGTGTTCAAGAAACATTTCATATTATCAATGTGGAAAACAGTTGTGCTGTTCAATATTTCTGTGTAAAATGTGATACTTAAGGGGTCATAGGATGCCCGTTTTCCACAAGTTGATATGATTCTTTAGGGTCTTAATGAGAAGTCTATAACATAATTTGATTAAAATTTCTCAGTGGTAGTGTAAAAAAAACATCCTTTTTACCTGGTCAAAATCAGCCTTTTTTAGAGCAAGTCATTCTGTTGCATGTTCCTTTAAATGCTAATGAGCTTTGCTCACCCTGCCCCTCACTTCTGTGGGGTGACGAGCCGTAATGTTTACTTTAGCCACGAAACTTGCTAACTAGCACATTATTAAGAAAGGCGATTTGCAAAGATGCATAAAAAACCTTTATACTCACTTCTGCTGTAGGTGAAGCTGCATCACAAATGATTTGTGCGAACATAAACACATTTATCTAGTAGATCGGCAGGTGCATTTCCTTCAAGAACGAAAATAATGTTAATCCTCTGCGTCTTCAGCAGCTCAGATGTCGGGAGCAAATGATGATTGCTATGTTCATTACAACATCCAACAACAGAACACCTCAATCGCTCAGAGACATTCTTGTCTTCCCCTGCACCGGAGTCGAAACAATGGCGGTCGGACTGTTCTCAGCTCACACAGCTCATTCAGGGCGGGTCTAAGGTAAGACGGTCATGTCAATAAACTATCGTGGGAGTGGCCTTGGTCGGTGTGACGTCACACAGACAAAAAGCTGAGAATGGCCTGATTTGAAAAAGGGGATATTACTTTTTCATAAAGATGAAAAATACCACTGAGTGGGTGGTTGTGTATACACACTGCCAACACACATTTATGTTCAAACAACATGTAAAAGTGAGTTCGGCATCCGATGACCCCTTCAATGAATAGAAAGTTAAAAAGAACAGCATTGAAATAGAAATCTTTTGAAACATTATCAATGTCTTTGCTGTCACTTTTAATCAAATTAATGCGGCCTTACTAAATAAAAGTATTTGATTAAAAATTGACCTTTTGACTTGAGCTTTTGAATTGTAGTGTGAAACTGAATAAAGGCTTATCTTCAAAAAACAAAAGTTATTTTTCACACACGCTCAGAGACTCTCACCGTGTGCCTGGACCAGCCCTGTGACCTGCTGTCCATAGATGTCTGTTTTATTCCAGGAGAAAACATATATGAGGTTCGGAGCTGCAGGAAATGATTTCAGAAGCTGCCGACCCTGGACGGCCACAGACAGATGGACTTTGGCCAAGCCCGGCGGGAGGGTGGAATGGGTCAGAACCACCCTCAGGAGAGACCGGTAGCCTGGAGCTCTGGAAGAGAGGTAGCTTAACTTCAGAATAGTAGCAGGGATAACCACCTCCTCTTGAACCGCCTACAGAGAGAAAGAGACAGAAGCAGACGTGCAGACGCAAAGAACAAGGATGAATTAGGCAGAGGCACATTGAGAGTGAGAGAAATTAATTGTATTTCTATTTACTGCATGCACTTTCCATACAGAACAAAACCCGAGCCAATGACTGTAATGCTGCCAAATAAATGTCCCATAAACACAGGTTGCAGTTCTTACAGCCTACAGACACACACAGGCTCCGTTCCAAAATTGAGTGAGCTGTCTCGCTGTCTACTGCCTACATTGGATACTGCTCTCCAAGACAGCATCTTAACTGAAATGAATTCTCATGAGGGACTGATCTGAAACGCTCTACATAAGTAGTGCGAAAATGACAAAAACTCATTGATTTCCCTTGATATTGCAATCACAATTATTAATACTAGAAACAAAAATACTCATTTTGTGTGGGCAACTTAATGTCATATTGTTTCTGTGGGCTACACATCTAAATTTAGCTGAGAAGTGTGTTCCTGAATTACTTGCTGTTTTATTCATCAGTCAACTTCAGAGAGTCTGTTTTCTTCAAACGTTGAGTAAATTATACACTCAAAGTGAGCAACGCATCAATATTAGAACGTTCTCATTACATTATAATCAACAAAGGTGTCAAGTCTACACAGTTTCATGCAACTGAGATTTGGACTCCTGCAAATGCTCATTTTATAATTTAAAAAAAATGTCTACACTGCAGAAATCTTATTTTTACACTGTGTTTAGGCCTTGTTGATTATAACAGGAACATTCTTCTTTTTCTAGCACCAGCTTGCAGTGTATATGATGTATTACACATCTAACACTGCAAGCGAGCACCTTCATGTGTCACATAAATAGAGTTGAAGTAGAGACTTGTGTAACACTGATTCTGGTATAGTCTCTAAGATATTGCATTCAGTGTTTTCTCAGAGTGAATGTGTCTTGCACCTGTAGTTCAGGTACGACAGTTCCTCTGTCCTCACAGTCAGCGGCGAATCGCGGGAGGGGGGCAGAGAGAACAATGGCGTGTGGACTGATCAGGTTTTTCAGGTCACAGACAGGTGGTTTGGACTCAGCTCTTTCCATAAAAACACGGTCCAGGACCATGAACTGGTTCCAGGGAAGCCAGACAGACCGAATCTGGGACAAAAATGGGGCTCGCTGGAACAACAGAGTCACAGAGATTCCGCCCACTGCCAGAAGATCAAAGCTAGTAGAAAACAGAAAAACACAAACACACTTAGAAACAAAGGTTTACAATTTTTCCATGCAGTAAATTAGGGGTGGGAATCTTTCGGTACCTCACAACTCGATTCAAATCGATTCTTGGGGTCACGATTTAAAAAAAAAAAGATTTTTCATAACCTTTTCTCTGTGCACACTGAACATCAAACGCACCAGTATTTTAATACAAAAACACATCAGTCTACAGTATGGGTAGTCCTGAAGAAATCAGTGTTTCCTATTAACTAATTTACTTCCTAATAAATCTAAAATATTAATATTAATATATACAATTTTATAAAAATGTATTATTATAGTAATAAATACAACCTCGAGACCCAGTTACACCACTTACACACACATGCACACACCCACACAAATCATGTTGGCTGTCATGCATGCTTTGTTGACCTCTTGTATTTGATTTATCACCTGTAAATAGTATATTTGTTGGCAATAAAAAAAAAATAAATAATAAAAATACTGTATATAAATTGTGGGCATCAGTGAGTGGCACTGAAACTGCTTTTGAATGCGTGTTTGTGTTTTACTTTCACTTTCAAGATTCGCATCACACGGAGCAGCGGTAAGCCTACTTACCACTTATTTTACAGGATTAGATGTTTGTCAGTGGTGCTCAGGACCTGCAAATCATTCACCATCGCCCTATCAGTCATCTCTCCTTACTCTGTTTATGCGGTAAGTGAAATATATATTATGTACTCTATGTAGCAGGCTACAGCTAGCGTGGCTAACCATGTCCCTCTAGTGGCTCCATAAAACGCGTTGTTCGTTTTCCGTCAGACAGTGTCGTGTACTGGCAGTATACTGAATGCTTAAAATTTATAACATTTATTTATATTTAAAGTTTGGGGTCTCTTATGCTCATCAAGGCTGCATTTATTAAAAAATAGAGTAAAAATTATAATATTGTAAAATTTTATTACAATTTGAAATAGATACTTTCTATTTCAATATATTTTCAAATGTAATGTAATGTTAGGCCTTAAAATGAATGAAAAAAATTAAATTCTGCAATATTTTTTAGAGTTTAAATAACAGAATGCTGTTTAAAGAATCATTTTTTTGCACAAACTTGCAGAGTTCATGCAGCTTGAGTGTAGCTTTTAGTAGAGCAAAGGTGGACAAACACTAAGAAGGTCAAATAATCTTTTTTTCTATTCAACTAGCAGTATTCTGCCTCCCACTGAATGTACAGACAGAATAGAGTATATATACAAGGCCTATACAACAAGCAGAACATAAACAATACACTTCATATATAAAAAGGAAATATACATTGTCTACGGTGTGCATGTTAGTCATGTTCCATTACGTCTTTCTTTAAAAGTGTATAAAAGTGTGTTACCTGCCGTCCTGCCGGCTGAGCGTGTAGCCATATTCAGGGTTATGTTGAAACGTGACGTTCACACCAACGAGAGGAGTTCCATCAGAGGCCAAAACCTGACCTCGAATTACACATACTCGACTGCACAGAGAAAGAGAGAGAGAGAGAGAGAGAGAGAGAGAGAGAGAGAGAGAGAGAGAGAGAGAGAGAGAGAGAGAGAGAAAGTCACTGCAAGAGAAACCAAAGGATCTGCCAGGAGAGATCGAAACTGAGAGAGGAGCACTCTCTTTTCAGTAATCAGAGAAAAATACAATACATGCTTCAATCGATTTTAAACTTCCTCAAACTAGACGATGATGGCAAAAATCATTTCGGGAGATTATTTTGGGGGTGAGTCACACTGCTCATAGCAGCTAGCTGTTATTGTATCAGCATATGAGAGCCTAAGGAACAGTTCACACGCACTAATGAAACACTGGAACGTATTCATCTGTGTATGGACATATTTATGGACCCAGCATCACCATATTATAACACTTCCTTTTTGGATAATTGCAGGTTCATTTTGCATCTCATGTAATGTCATACTGTTGGTTTGTTTTAAACATGTACAGCCTTAGTCCAGGGGTCAGCAACTATTTTTAATTTTAATTTCCTAATTAATCACTGTGCCCCCAACCACCAAATAATACATAAAGAGTTCAAATGCAAAAGCCTCTAAATCCATCTGACGTATTTCTTTAAAATGAGCATTTCTTTCTGGCTACTTTGTATAGGTTTCTATGTAAGTACTGATACTTCTGAATGGGGCTGAGGCTGGAATTTAGTGAGCTTGAAGTAAAAGTATTTGATGAACGTATACTATGTGTCAGGAGCATTCACTCAGTATCATTATCTCATTTTTGACCGAGATGGCTTTTAGCTGGTTTTGCACCTGAACTCTTCATATAATAATATTATGAGAATAAAGCATTTATATGTGCTTTTTAAGCACTAATAAACAGCCTATAGACCAATTTGGAGTAGACGTCACAGTTACGTCACTTGCAGCTGCACGTGCATTGTGGTGACAGAAATACACTGGTAACAAGTGGAGGGAAACAGGTAAACTCCATGGAATAAGAGAAAATTGTTTTGTTGTGCCTTTGGATGTCAGAATCGGAATCCAAATAAATTTTATAAAATACTGTCCTCAAAAACGCCATTTGAAGGTAAACGCAGACATTTAAACAGACAGACTCTGGCTGAAACATGCTATGATTACTCTACTTTTAAAGCATACATTTGATTTAAACAATTTGTCTACATAATATTCACATATGCAGTTCATAGGGGACATATTGTATTACCGTTACAGCATGAAATAGTATTTAAACCTATAACATTTTACACAACATTTACCTATTTAATTGCACAGTTCTGATGTTTCTGAAAGAGAACTGAATTTTCTTGTCAGAATTGCGAGAATAAAGTCAGAATTTTAAAATATAAACTCAAATTACATTTTTTTATTATTATTTCATTCCATGGCTATTAGGCGAGAATAGCATGTGACTTGTTAATAAAGATAACGTCTGTTTGAAAATTTGCTTCAGGGTTTTCGGAGATATGAGCTCCAGGGCGTCAGCGGCTGTTCAGTGCTCATGAACCTGCCGAGAATAGCCTTACCTCGGCCAGGTGTTCTAAAATTTGCCGCTGGCTCTGATGTCTTTATAGTGGTTAAACTATAAAGATATAGATTAAGATAGAAAGATATAGACTATTAAGATATAATTTAATTTACTTTTTATGAAAATTATAAAATGTGTATATACATATTATTATAATTAGCTGTAAATTAACAAATGTACATGGTATCACAGAATAACATGGTCAACCTCAATCAGAAACTAAGCAAAATAGTCAAAATGTCAGAAATAATAATAATAAAAAAAAAATCCAAAATTCAGTGTCATTCTTACTGAAAAATAAATAAAATAAAATGTATTTAAAATACATTTATTTCATGCAAAGTATACTACAAATACATTTACATATTATGTACTTAATAAAAATACCCTGCAATTGTACTTTTAGTATACTTAAATGGTATACTTAAAGTCTGCTAAATTGGAACAACTAATTTCGTACTTGATGCACTTTTAATTGTGCGAAAGCAGTGCTGAAGTCCAACTAAAGATATACTTAAGTATATTTGATTGTGCTAACTATTGCAAGTATACTTTAGGTACTCTTTATATATTTTGCATTTAAAGACCGATATTATTTAAAGTTTATACAATCCTCATTAATAGTGACATTAAAATATTTTAGTCTTAATATTAAGAAATGTGCATTGTGCACAAGTAGTACTCCAAATAGTTTAATTTCAATTTTTATATAAGTAAGTCTTGAGCTTGAAAAATGAACAGTCCTTGATCTTTTTTCCCCAAATAACTCCAGACACTCTGACCTTGGTATTTCCCCCTTTTCCAGCCAAAACATTGGCAACATTAGCACACAAGGGCGTGCTTGGGTTTGTGCAGTATCTTTTCAATTTCGCATGTGAATGAGGATGTCAAAACAGATGCGGGCTGGTGGCTTAAATGGCCAGTCACTGCTGTCAATCGTGACCAAAGTCTGAACTAAGATGTCTACTGCAGCCTGACAAGAAAAGCAGTTGATGTAGCACAGTCTGCCTTTACTTTCACCCAAAATGTCAGTGGGATCGCACAATTTAAAAAAAAATAAAACAAGTGTTATGTTTAATAGGAAAAATAATGTGCAAGTAAATTTGATCACAATCATGCCAACAAATGAGTATTTTGGAAAGATCATGACCAAGTGTGTTGTGTGTGCGCATGTGTGTTGACTGAGCTAATAATTGCAGGTGTGTGTTTATCACCTGCTGTCAAATGGCAGGTCTCCTGGTAGTATGTGTGTGCTGTCCCGTCCGATGAGGAATCGCACACGTTCGAAGAACTGACGTGAAGGGCGTGTCTCAAAAGGGGCGTGGCTCTGCTGGATGATGTCACGTGGGTCAGGCGAGCCTTGGCACAGCGGGGCGCTCACACACACCTGCTGACTACAACAGTCTGGGTCGACACAGTCCATGAGACCATCTGAAACACACACACACACACACACACACACACACACTTTACATGCAGAGACATGTAGCCTTGATGCAGCCTGCCCTTGCTCTGCGTGTGTCTGTGTGCGCGTGATCTCATTTGTCAGCTCCATTAAAGAGGATCTGTGTTTTTAACCTCCCACAGGAGAAAGTCTCAGAGAGAATAACCCAGAAACCTCTCTCTCACACACACTCACACATATGTTTGCTTAGACACCTTACAGAGGACATGTGTATTTTAGACCTCTATTGTTTTCATATAAAACTAAGGTTAAACACTACAGACTCACCTTAAAGGAGAAGTTCATTTCCAGAACAAAAATTTACATATAATTTACTCACCCCCTTGTCATCCAAGATATTCATGTCTGTCTTTCTTCAGTCATGAAGAAATTATGTTTTTTAAGGAGAAAAATTTTAGGAATGTTCTCTATATAGTGGATTTCTATGGTGCCCGCGAGTTTGAACTTCCAAGATACAGTTTCAATGCAGCTTCAAAGGGCTCTAAATGATCCCATCCAAGGAAGAAGGGTCTTATCTAGTGAAACATTCTGTTATTTATTTTTAATTTTTTTAAAAAAGCTCGACTTGTCTAGCTCTGTGTGAACTCTGTGTATTCCGATTCATGACAGTTAGGGTATGTCTAAAAACTCCCATCTCATTTTCTCCTCCAACTTCAAAATTGTCCTACATCGCTGTTTTAACTTTTTTTGTAAAGGGTGTTTGACCCTCCTTGCAAGTTTACTTTATAAATACTGGGTCGGTACTTCTGCAGCTATGTAGGATGATTTTGAAGTTGAAGGAAAAAAATGAGATGGGAGTTTTTCGACATACCCTAACTGTAGTGACCCGGATTACACAGAGTATGCATGCACATGGCAGAGCTAGACAAGATGAACATTTAAGGTTAAAAACTATCTAAATTGTAATTTTTTTTAGAAAATATCCCATCGTTTCACCAGATAAGACCCTTCTTCCTCAGCCGGGATCGATTAGAGCTCTTTGAAGCTGCATTTAAACTGCATTTTGGAGGTTCAAACTCACAGGCTTCATTCAAGTCCACAATATGGAGAAAAATCCTGAAATGTTTGCATCAAAAAACATAATTTCTTTGACTGAAGAAAGAAAGAGCGAACATCTTGGATGACAAGGGGTGAGTAAATTATCTGTAAATGTTTTTTGGAAGTGAGCTTCTCCTTTAACACTACCTTCAAAAGAAAACTTTTTTTTTTTTTTTGCATTTTTACAATTCTGCTTAGCATTTTTTATCATGAATATTTTTTTTTCAATTCAACATGTCACCAAAAGGAGGTTTTGTCAGATTTAGCCAATTTCTGTGGACAATTTTTGACGAAAAATATAGCTATCTAAACCCACTTGCACAATCTGAGACATAAGCCAATGTGCCTTATCACATTTTTTTTGTTGTGCATTTTTGCACATACACTACCGTTCAAATGTTTAGGGTTGTTAAAATTTGTAATGTTTTTGAAAGAAGTTTTTTATGCTCACTAAGGCTGTATTTATATGATCAAAAATACAGTAAAACAGTAACATCATGAAATATACCAATTTAAAGTAACTGTTTTTTATTTTAATATATTTTAAAATGCAATTTATTTCTGTGATGGCAAAGTTTTCAGCATCATTACTACAGTCTTTAATGTCACATGATCCTTCAGAAATCATTCTAATATGCTGATTTGACACTCAAGAAACATTTCTTCTTATTGTCAATGTTGAAAATGTTTGATGCTTATTATTTGTATAAACATAATACATTTTTTCCCATGATTCTGTGATAAACAGAACGTTCAACCGAACAGCATTTATATTAAATAAAAATCTTCTGTGACAATATGAATGTACTTACTTTCACTTTTTTAAATAAACTAAATGCATCACTACTAAATAAAATGATTAATTACTTTAAAAAATCGTACTTTAAATCTTAATCTTGACCTTAAACTTTTGTACGTCAGCGTAACTTAGTCATGCTTAGAACAACACCTTTGAGAGAATGTGCCTGTTAACCTAAAGCTAAATTCATCCGTGCTATATCTGTCACCCGCACGGCTAATCTTCTATAGGGTTCTTTACCGTTGTCATTATCTTTACTGTCATTGCACTCGGTTTCCATGACGACATTACAGCCTGGCCCGCTCCATCCTGACTGGCACACACAATGCCAACCACTCTGCTCCAGCGTACAGCGTCCATTACCGTTACACAACCCCGGACACGCATCTTAGGGAGAGAGAGACAGCACATCTATAATCACGGCGTTCTTTCTTCAGACCTTGAGTAAAATTGTTCATACAAAAGACATCACAAAGTCATCTATTCATTCCTTCATTCACTCTATCACACATACACTTACCTTTATCAAACAGATCCAGGTAATGTGCTGCTGAAAGAGTTACAAAATGAAAGACGGAGAGAGAACAAAGAGGAGAAATTACATTGGAGACATATTTCAGAGAAGCTCTGTGTGTGCGTGTATGTGCATTCGTGTTTTTCTTTTTTAAAGTGTCCCTGTCGTTCGCTGCCTTAAGCGTATATTTGTCCCCTGAGTTTCACAGACTGTTCTCATCATGAGCGCCACAATTAAAGGAACGTGGTTTAGCTCGGAGGAGGAAAAAAGAATGAGAAAGAGGAAGAGAGAGAGAGACGGGCAGAAAGAGAGAGGCTGTTTAGTTTATACATCATCTACAAGGCAAAAACACGGCTTTGTGTTGGTTCAGCGTCAGTTGATTTACATCTTTCATAAAAAATGCACAAAGCTTGTCAAATTACTGCTGAAAAATGGCTGAAAAGGCAAATAATCATCAAGATATGATATTTACAATGTGTCTAGAGCAAGATTTCAAAGAATGCCAGTAAGAATGAAGATTGTTTTTATGCTAACGTGTTAATCAAATGTGACACCCCGCTGTCAAAGGTTTGGCGAAATGTTGGGTAAATATCAAGACTAAAATGAGATGTTTCTTTAAAAAAAAGGGCGTTAAGGCTTATTCACATGAAGAACAATATAAAAAAAGTATTGTGAAACAAACCATTTTACACATTAAAACTATTCACAGAGTGCAAAGCAACTGGTGCCACAGATCCCACACGCAACCTAACCACTTTAAATTCTAACAGATCACTGGCATATTAAAAGTGATAATGTCAATGTATAATGTAATATTTTTTAGTTCTAGGCTTTTTAAATAACACAGCTGTGTCATAATTATTCAACCCCTATTCAACATTACTGTTTTTTAGTCACTTGTTTGTGTGGTGGGGAGCAAAATTGTCTTAAAACATATTTAAACCTGTAGAAACTATTACAAAACAGAATTAGATTGAGCTGCTACACATACATAAACTTAGCCCATGCATGTGCTGAAGTTTGAGTAGCTAATATTTAAAAGTAGGGCTGTCATAGGATTAATCGCGGTTAAACGCATACAAAATAAAAGTTTGAATTCGCCTAATGTGTGTGTGTGTACTGTAATTATTATGTATATATAAATACACACAAATTAATGTATATATTTAGGAGAAATATGTTATTTAAATACATAATATTTGTATTAATATATAACATAAATTATATCAAAATTATAATAAATACATACACTTGTAAATATTTCTTAAATGTATACATGAATGTGTTTGTACCTGTATATACATAATAATTACACACAGTATACACACATATATTAGGCAAACTCGAATGCGATTAATGGTGATTAATCGTTTGACAACCCTGTTTCAAAGTCAACAGAGTTCTCACAAAAGCTATAGAGAATAAATAACTTAATTAGTTTAGAAAGTCTAGGGCTATATGAAGATTTCCAAGACATTAAAAGTTTCTAGAGACACAGCTGGCAGCCTTATTCCTTAGCTTAAAATGTGCTGTACCAGAAAACCTTTGAGGGTGTTGAAGAAAAAGCACAATCATAAAATGTTTGATCAGAACAACTGAGGAAAAACCTGCGATGTTCCGGCAAAGACTTTCAAGATGACCCAATGAAAGTGAAAAAACATTTCAATAGAGAGTATAAGATGAACACAAGACAAGCATGGCTTTCAGTTGGGGTTTCTTGCCAAATGCCACCCTTGAACAAGAAGTACATAAAACGCTGATTTGAATATACTAAAGATACTACGAAAATTCATTTGGGTAGACGTGTGGAGTTCTGAAAAAATGTTTTATGGAGAGACGAGACCAAACTGGAACTTTTTGGATCCACGGATCAGCAGTATGTCTGGTGCAAAAAAGGCAAAACTTATGAGCAGAAGAACAACATCTACATAGTCAAACATTGCGGTGGACCAGTCCTGTTGTGGGGGTGTTTTACTGTTGCAGGAAGTGGAAATCATGACTGTATGAAGGACATCATGAATTATTTGAAGTATAAGGCCATTTTGGCAAGAATTGTGATGCCTTTGATGCAAAGATCAACTGACTTTCCTGCAGGACAGCCATCCCAAAGCATACATCCAAATCTACTTACGTTCGGTTCAGGGATCAGTCACAGAATGTTCTTGAGCTTGTTCAGTCTCCAGATTTAATTCTCATTGAAAATTTTTGGTTGAATTTGAAGAAGCAGTGGCACAACCAAAGATTACCAGTGATCCAAAGATTATGAAGTGAGGAATGGGCCAAGATTGCAGTAGAGAGGTGACAGAAGCTTCTAAGCACTTCCAAGCAGCATTTATTGGTGGTTTTAAAGAATAAAAGATTCTGCACCAAGTAAGACTTTTGAGGGTTGAATCATTTTGAACATTAAAGTTTAGAACAAATTAGAGTTTTTTTTTTTTATTATTATTCATCAACTTACGTTCTCAGAATTACTCAAATGTGCATAAACTTTCTCTAATAGTGTACTGATGCCTTTGTGAACTGTTTTCACAAAATGTTTTGCAGGTTAAGGGGGTTGTAATAATTTCAATTGTAACTGTATACAGTTTGGGGTTGAGCAATGAAAAGATAAATTATCATCACAATAATGAAATATGTAATCATAAACTAATTTAATTACACATTTTTTTCTCAGTAACTATAATGGATTACATTTACATTTATTTAGAATTAAATTACACAATGCCGTTACACGCAACTAATTACTCCCCAACGCTGCTAATAATGTCATATATTAGTATAATGCAATTAGTGTCATTCTGACATACCAATTGTGCAGTGCTCTCCCTCCCAACCAGGCTGACAGACACATTGTCCATCCCTGCATTCTCCATGCTCTTCACAGATTGGATGGCACGCCTGCTTGTCACAAGTAGTCCCTTCCCACCCCTCCTCACATTGGCAGCGGCCAGCAACACACACACTATGGGCGCTGCAGGGAACGGGGCAAACCTCTGAAATAAATGACAGAAAGAAAAAGACATTTGTTAACATTCATTACAAACTACTGTACACACACACAAAAAATCTTTGTCGGTTTTTATTTACGCTGCTGCTTCTTTTGGTCTTGGATTTTATACTGACACCTATGGGGTGCATGAAGTACTGCATGTTCACTAACTGTTCATCGTTTTCTTTCTTTTTGTCTGTTTTCCTCAATTTCATACTAAGCTTAAAGTATATGGACATTCCTGAAATCAATCCAGTGATTTTCTGTGTGTTGTTGGTGGATCATGCTGGTTCACAGCTGGCTGCTGCACTGCACCATGACTGCCGAGAGCCTACTTCCTGCTGTGGTTATATCTTGAACGAAGGAATTTAGTAGTGTGGTCATGTGTTCACCCAGCGTTTTTCCCTCGATCGGTGGCATGGCTGCTGCCGGTCGTCACGGTTTGTTTCATCGCTCCAGTAGGGACTACTTATTTGGAGTTTTTCACTCATTCTGTTTGGACTGTCTGGGGCATTGCAAACAATTTGAGCACATTGGCTTAAAGTACTATATATACAGTGTACGATATATTCTTTGCCAAATATATGAGCCCATTAATGGGTGACCCACTCTCTGTTTTTTCTAAAAGACCTTTGACTCACGTCTTTAACATTTTGTACAACTTTTTTTTGACTGAGTGCACCTTTAATTGTTAAAACGAGGGTAAAGCGAGCAGAAATCACACACACACATCCTCTCCTCTCCATCTACGGCCGACTTTAGCACACCAGCCTAAACTGTCCGAATGTTACTGCGGTTCTGAATTCAAGACAGAGTTTAGCACGGTTTCATGACAAAAACAATTTCCCTGAACGAGTAAGATATCTCTGCTCTCTGGCCCTCAAACAGAATGGCTTTGTCTTCACGCGTACTTACAGGATTCGTGACGGGTCAAACTGAGATGACAGTTTTTCATATCTTAAAAGTCACTTAAAATCAGCTGCCACATTTCTCCTCTGTAACTGCAGCACTGAGCGTTGAATTTGGACAGCCTCTCCTCTGTCTTTCTCACTCCTATCGCCCTCTCCGCCTCGTACCGTTCAAAACAAATTATCCTCGCTGTTCCATAAAGCACATCGGACGAGAGTTCTTCCTCTCAATCACACGCAAGATATAAATGTCTGGAAATGACAGGAAGGGCGTTAAACCGGAATGTTTATTAATACACACATTATCAATTTAACTGCTCTGCCATGGAAACGGCCGGTTTCATGCTGTAATATTCATGCATTTTGATAAATATTGCATTTTCACAATCTAATATTTAATAAATGGCTTCAAATTCTAGCCAGTGGCCAAAAGGCAATGAGATACAAAATCCTGCCGATCTTCCAGAAGAGAAATCTCTTTGCAATAAAAAAAGTGTTCTTATTTAAATATCATCATTGCTAACCAGGAAGTGATGAAACTGGTAGCACATTCCATGAATAGGGTACAAAATAGGGCCTGAAACACTCACAACAGGAAGTTCTTTTTTCAACAAATTGTGCAGTGAAAGGAGCTGTTCAGCCTTCAGCATATATCGATCGTCAACCTCAGGAGAGGTTTGACTAAATATTACAAAAGTTGTTTTATTTTCTATTCATTTTATATGAGGTCTACCATTTTTGCAACCTTGTAACAAAAATGTGGGGCATGTTTAATACAGTTTGTTAAATTCTACAGCAATAAACATAAAAAAAAACCCATCCACACTTTAAATAAACACCCAAGGTTGCAGATTTACCGGAAATTATGTTATCAGTCTAGCTAGTTGAGGACCAAAAGTTTGCTTGTATGTTTTATTAAACTTGTCTTCAATGAAAATATTAATACATTTTTCTTACAATAACTTGAGCAACAGTGTTAAACGGTTGAGCTTGACTAATGCGATCAGCATGGCAATACTGGAAAAGTTAAGTGAGATTATTTAAAGGAGTCATCGGATGCCCATTTTCCACAAGCTGATATGATTCTTTAGGGTCTTAATGAAAAGTCTATCACATGTTTTGGTTAAAATTTCTCAATGATAGTGTAAAACAACACCCTTTTTACCTTATTAAAATCAGTTCTTTTCACAGAAACATGTTTAGGTGCATGTCTCTTTAAATGCTAATACGCTCTGCTTACCCCGCCCCTCTCTTCTGTGGGGTTACGAGCTGACCTGTTTACTTTAGCCGCATTTAGCTGTGAAACTTGCTAACTAGCACATTATTAAGAAAGGTGAATTGCAAAGATTCATAAAAAAAAAACCTTATACTCAAGTCTTCTGTAGGAGCAGGATCGCAAATGATTTGTGCAAACATAGATGCATTTATGTAGATCGGGGACGCATTCCCTTCAAAAACAGCTCAGATGTCGGGAGTAAATGACGACTGCTATGTTCATTATTACAGCCAACAAGTGAACACCTAAATCACTTAGGAGCCATTCATAGCACAATGGCGAACTGTTCACAGCTCACTCAGGGCGGGTCTAGGGTAAAACGGCAGTGTCAATCAACTACCGTGGGAACGGCCTGGGTTCGTGTGACGTCACACTGCCAAGAAGCTGAGAATGGCTTGATTTGAAAATGAGGATATTATTTATAGGGATTTAAAAAATACCATTAAGTGGATTTTTATCATTATAGGGTGGATGTGTACACACACTGCCAACACACGTTTATGTTCAAACAACATGTAAAAGAGAATTTTGCATCTGATGACCCCTTTAATTGTCCTCCTGTCCTGCTGTAGAAAGGGATGTGAACACACTAAAAAAATAAATAATTAAAAAAAGGATACACTGAATTAATTGCAAAAACCAATTATGACATTTTTGTAGAATACTGTTGCAAATGCCAATACCTTGAAGGTTTAAAAGGCCAACATTTTTACTGTACATTTGAATTGTTTACAACTACCTACTTTTTATGCTAGGTTCATTTGATGTTTGATAATACCTTACCAGAAATATCTAATAGTTCTCCCCCGCTCAAATAATATGGGAATTGGGCCTCTACAGCTTTTAAAATAGTAATAGGATACCAAAGTGTACTGCATTTGTGGAAAGTGCCCAGTATATATCATGTATTTAACTGCAATCCTCTCCCTCCATCTGTAAAACAGGAAATTCTACAGTCCAGCAGGTTTCATTTACAAGGCGCACAATCAATCAGACAATAAGAACGAATGCGTTTTCTCGCTATTAAAGAAAGTACATTTCCCTTTTGCAATATATATCACATTACAATTAAGAACCAATCCATATTCCTGCACAAAGGGCCCTGCTTTACTCTGTCAGACAGGAGCGGAACTGGATTTGGAGTTTTGGGGTCAATCGTAACCGAATCAAACTAAAATCTGAGTGAGAGACGCATGACCAAATGATGAAATAGCACTTTCAAGACTAGAATTACAAATGATAAAAGGATAAAGCCTGTACATTTGTATGTCTATGTGTTTTGACTGTTACTTACCCACGGAGCAGTCGTCACCACTCCATCCCTGTTCGCACACACACCCCCCTGTCTGGGCTTGGTACGTTCCATGACCTGAACATTGTTCTTTACAGGCAGGAAGTGCCGTCTCACAGCTCTCACCTCCCCAGCCTGCGGAGCACACACACTCGCCGCGCACACACACACCGCGACCCGAGCACAAGGGGTCCACGCAGTCCACTGCAGACAAACACACAAAGAAAGAACAGATTTGTCCATGAACATTTAATCACAGGTGCATGTAGGATGTCTGTGCATATAAAGCCATATGTAGACAGAACTAGTTTTCCCTCAGGAAGTAGGGAAAATTGGGGCTTTACTGATTTACTTCATGATTTTAATCCTGTTCGAATCGAGTTTTTCTTCACACAACTCGGGTAGAAATTGCAGTGCAAATTACCTCTGAGACATCTAATCCCATCCGGATCGGAAAGCGTGTGATTGCAGTACATTATTGTTTTCACAATGCATCTTCCATATATTTTGATCTACGTCAAACACTGTAATTACAGACGAATTTCTTGTCCTATCTAGTGCATCTTCATTATGGATTTGGACCATTTTGCATTCGATCTAGGTAGAATAACACTTGAGTTTAGCATATCTAGCATATATATAGTTTTGCATAAA